>VZDJ01000084.1:8924136-8959856 GCA_008694505.1 Cyanoderma ruficeps
ATCCCATCCCATCCCATCCCATCCCAGGCACACATCTGCCTGGGTCTGCCATGGAGCCACCAAGACCATGTCAGGGAGGCAAGAGCTGCTCCTTGCTCTCCTGCTGCAGTAGGTCTTTCTTAAGCAGATGTAAGAACTATAAGACAGATAGTTCTGATGCCTGCAGGAGCTGTCACCTGCTTAGAGATAATGAAAGCACACTCTGAAATTTAAAACTGCACTTTTTCTCAGCTTTTTTGTGTTGAATCAATTTTTTGTATGAAAACAAGTCAGTTAATTGGGCTAAACTGACAGTTTTATTGAAGAAAAATTATAACCTATTATATACAAATGCATATAAAATACAGTCTATTTGAAAAATACATGTGATAAAAATGAACTAGATCTAATCATGGTGTCTGAAGGGGAATCAAAGGCTGGTTTTGTTGAAGACATGACCAAGAACAGTCTGGCAGCAGAATGGCCTGGGGACAGCCAGATGCCTGAGGCACTGTCCCTGCATCCATCCCTGCTGTGTATCCCTGTGTCACTCTCTCAGAGGACACTGCTGGGGCTCAGAGCAGCCATCCTCAGGCACCTGCCCAGCACGGGGAGCAGGGCACTGCTGCTGCCGCTGCCGTGGGCGGTGGGTGCCAAGGAAGGCCCTGCACACAGCCCTGAGCGCCCTCCGGAACAGGGATGGTCGCTGCGGTTGCTCCGGGGAGTGAGTGACTGTGAGGGAAGGAGATCTGTCTGCAAGGGGCTCTGAGGGCAGCTGGCCAGCTCCTGCCTGCACTCCTGGCACTAAGGGCACATTCCAGGATGGAGTGGATGGTGCACAGCCAGTGCTTGTGGGTGTGGTGCTGCTGGCCTTCCTTTGCTGGTGTGATGCTTGACTTGGGGAAATGGCTGGTTCATCCTTGGCATCCATGGAACCAGCCAGGGCAGGAGATGTGCTCTGAAGTTTGTTGCTAGCCTCTCCTGTTGCTGCTGTGCTCTCATCCTCTTCCCATTGAAACAGCTCGTGGTCATTGTACTCTGTTGACATGTCTAGGTACTCCTGGCTTTGGCTGCTGTCTTCCCATGTCTCTGAGGGCACTGGACACGTGATGTCCTCTTCCAATATCTCATGGACCTGCTCCTTGTCAATCTTGTATTCGCAGTCCTCGTCCTCCTTGGCCAAGGTCGCTGAATCACTGGGAACACAGAATTCAAGCCACCACAGCACCTTCTGCCTGCTCGAAATGACCTGCAAGTCCTCCAGGCCTGTTGGCAACGGCTGCCCAAGGTGGAGAAATGCTTTCCCCTGGCAGGTGAAAAAGGAGAGAGGGGCATTTTTTGAGGAGTTCTTCCTCAGCTTGAGTAAGAATGTCTTTACACTTAGGTGGCACAGCCCTGGAATAGCCTATCCAGGGAGGTCATGGAATCTCCCCCTCTGGAGACATTCCAAAGCCACCTGAACTTTTATGTGTGTAACCTGCTCAAGGTGACCCTGCTCTGGCAGGATGTTGGACTGGACAATCTCCTGAGATCCCTTCCAGTGCTAAGATCCTGAGATCCCTTCCAATCCTAATATTTGTGATTCTATATATGATCTAGTGATTCTGTTATTTGTAAGTCACCTGGCTCCCTCCAGGAAATGCCTGCTGGAGACCTGGCAGCATCAGCTGCTGGGACAGGGCTGTGGGAGATGATGAGGCTGCAGTGGTGCAGTGCAGCAGCTGGCCCTGGTCAGAGGGAGGCTCATTCCCCTGTCCCATCCTGTCCCATCCCATCCTGTCCTTGGCAGTCACCTGCCCGGGTCTGCCAAGGAGCCACCAAGACCATGTCAGGGAGGCAAGAGCTGCTCCTTGCCTTCCTGCTTTGGGAGCTTTCTCCTCCAGGCTGTCCTGCTGCCATGGCAGGATGGCATTCCTCTGCAGAGCCCCGCACCTGGGATGGGCCTGGCCAGTTTTCTCCAGCCCTCGCAGAGGCTTCTACTTTCTTGACATGATGGCTGGGGGGCTCCCTCCATCCTGTGAGCTCTGTGGGTGGAGGAGCGGCCTGGACCTGTCCCCATGGAGGGCTGAGGCCTAGGCCTGGCTCTCCAGAGGCACTGCCTCTGGCTGCCTGTGACACACCCTTGGGAAGCAAGACCAAGAGGAGGGATGAGGAGTGGGATGAAGGCAGCTGCCCTGGCACAGAATCCCTCACAGTGCTAACAAACACAACCCCAGGCCCCAGGCAGCTCCGTGCGGCCCCATCCCACCACGGGCCTGTCCCTCCTGCCCCGTCCCTCACCCTGCGCACCCAGTCCAGGCTCGGCAGCCCCCTGTGCATTGGGGAGCTGGCATCTTGCAAATGGTTCTCCATGTCTGTCTGTGACACCCTCTGCTGCAGAGCTGCTGGGGGCTCCAGGGGAGGTGCAGCCTCCTGTGGGAAGTGCTCTCCTGAGAGCGGGCACCCCAGGGCTCTGCACTCCTTCAATCCCCCACGGGCCTGCAGTGTCACAGTGGTCTCTGGGCACGATGCAACCCCTCATCACAAAGCCCTGGTGGCTGGGCCCAGATCCCGCTCCCAGTGCACAATCTTCCATGGCAGACAGAAGAAATTATACAAAACCATTTTATCCCTCAGTTCTTATACCTTAAGCAGATATAAGAACTATAAGACAGATGGTTATGATACCTGCAGAAGCTGTCACCTGCTTTAGAGGTAATAAAAATACCCTGTGAAATTTAAAACTGTTTGTCTCAGCTTTATGGGCTTGAACCAATTTTTTGTATGCAGAACTCAGATAAATTGGGTAAATTGACAGTTTAAGTTAAGAAAATCTAATACTATATAGATTTGTGCAATATATTTTATTTGTGAAGTATTTGTAGTAAAAATACGAAACAAATCTAATCATAGCTTGTCTGAAGGGGATTCATAGGCTGGTCTCATGAAGCCACAGCCAAGAGTAGTCTGGCAGCAGGATAGCCAGGCTGTCATCTACCCATCAAGACCTGCATCAGTGTCAGGGTTAGAAGCTGTTTCTCCTGCTGCAGGAGTTCTCTTCCAGTGTCTCCTGCAGCCATGGCAGGGTGGTATTTCTCCTTGGAGCCCTGCGCTTGGGACAGGCCCGGCCGTTCCACTGCAGCTGCTGATGAGGGTCCTTCTTGCTTGGCAGGGTGCTTGGGTGATTCCCACCATCCTGAGAGCTCTGTGCAAGCAGTGGCAGCCTGTCCCCGAGGAGGGATGAGGTCTGGGCCTGGCTGTCCTGAGATGCTGCCTCTGGCTGCCTTTGTCCCACCTCCAGGAAGGATGAGGAGAGGGATGAAGGCAGCTGCCCTGGCACAGAGTCCCTCACATTGCCAGCAAGCCAAACACCAACCCCAGGCAGCTCCCTGCAGCCCCATCCCACCACAGGCCTGTCCCTCCTGCCCCTTCCCTCACCCTGCACATCCAGTCCAGGCTCGGCAGCCCCCTGTGCATCGGGGAGCTGGCATCCTGCAAATGGTTCTCCATGTCTGTCTGTGACACCCTCTGCTGCACAGCTGCTGGGTGCTCCAGGGGAGGTGCAGCCTCCTGTGGGAAGTGCTCTCCTGACAGTGGGCACTCCAGGGCTGTGTGCTCCTTCAATTCCCCATGGCCAGAGCAGGGCCCTTCAGTGTCACAGTGGCCTCCCTCATCACAAAGCCCTGGCAACTGACCCTGATTCCATTCCCAGTGCAGGTGTTCCATGGAAGATATAAGAAACCATGTAAAAATATTATTTTTGGTTTTGAATATTTTTTTTATGCACACGTCAGTTTATTGGGCTAAATGGACAGTTTTATTGAAGAAAAATTATAACCTGCTATATACAAATAGATATAAAATACAGTCTATTTGCAAAATGTGTGGGGTAAAATGATGAACCAGATCTAATTATAGTGTGTCTGAGGGGGAATCACAGGCTGCTGTTTCAAAGACACCGTCAAGAACAGTCTGGCAGCAGGATGGCCTGGGGACAGCCAGATGCCTGAGGCACTGTCCCTGCTGTGCTTCCCTGGGTCACTCTCTCAGAGGACACTGCTGAGGCTCAGAGCAGCCACCCTCAGGCACGTGTCTGGTGCTGGGAGCAGGGCACTGCTGCTGCCATGGGTGGTGGGTGCCAAGGAAGGCCCTGCACACAGCCCTGAGTGCCCTCCTGAACAGGGATTCTTGTTGCCATCATGGCAGGGACAGGGGAGGAGATCTGTCTCCAGGGGTCTGTGTGGACATCAGACAAGCTCCTGCCTGCACTCCAAGCACTGGGGGGTCTTCCCAGGAAGGAGTGGATGGTGCATGGCTGGTGCTTGTGGGTGTGGTGGGGCTGAGCTGGCCTGGGTGCTGCTGCCTGTGATGGCTGGGCCAGGCCTGCCCTCACTTGGACAACATTTGACTTGGGGATATAGCTGGCTCATCCTTGGTGTCCATGGGACCAGCTGGGCCAACAGACATGCTCTTGTAGGTTTGCTTCCATCTGAATTTGGAATCAAAAACTTGCTTTGTGCAGATGGACGTGACAGAGCACGAAGTCTAGCAGGGCTTGCTTTTCTCCCTGTCCCGGAATAGCCTAGGCTTGTATCATAGTTTGTCACATCAGAAACAAGGTCAAAGTATGCAGAGCTACACACACCCTTCAAGCACAACCCTCAATGATAAGCCCCAGTTAGGTAGGTAATATAAGCCACTATTGGGCAATTAGAGCTCTCTCTCTGTTTTCTTTAGAGGTGTGCAAGATATCTGCCAGATAGCACAAGTATTTCACTTCCTGCAATCAAAGAGCAGGGTCCCAACAGCCAAACTGAAAATCCAGCCTCTTGCTCTGAAAACTCTGCATGGGACTAGCTCAAAACTCAAGTTCATGCTGAGCTGGGGACAACTGGCCCAGTCACTTCAAATGGGAGCAGCAACCACTTGAGGAAGCAAATTGCTTCTATTGCACCCTGACACAGACAAGTGCAAGTCACCTGCTGGCAATTAAAGGGGGCTGAAGCTTTAAACCTTGACTTCCCTGTGAAAATATGTTGTCTTTGCACAATCACTTGCAAAAGGTACATGCTAACAAAATCCTTATAATAGCAGTCTTTGTCACCTGCTCCTTCAGGGATCAAAACGTGTCCCTGTAATTCATCAAGGAACAAGCATCAGTATTGAGAAGTCAGGGTGCAGTATGTACCCAATGAACAAATCCCAGTGTCTGCAGTACTCAGCTGTACATTAATGGATTGGGCTAATGGCTAGACTCGATCATCTCAAGGGTATTTTCCAACCTAAATTCGGTGTGTGTTTATGGGTGACACATTCCCACCTGTTTCTGGTATCCTGTCAGATACAAGACTCACACCTTAGTTCATGCAATTTAAAATCGCTAAACAAAGAACTGGATATCCTTTTTATAATTGGGAAACTATTTGCAGGAGAAAGGGAAATTGCAACTTAGCTATGTGCAGGTAGTAGTACCAGCTGGACAAAAGGACTCTGTGCAAGTAACAGTCCCAAAGCTTATCTGTCTAGCAGAAGAAAACTGACTGCTAATTTCTCCCATCCATTCCTCAGAAAACCCATAGGAAGTAGATGCAGACCACAGGAAAGGTCTGTGCTTCCCCACATGTTTTCTAAAACCCAAGGAGGTGCACAGCACACACACAACTGACTGAGGGTGAGTATTTAACAAATGTTACAGCCGGTGCAATTTAGAAATAAGATGCATTTCTTACCTGGCTTGTTTGAGGCTGCAAGAGGTAAAGGGCCTCAAATCCAAGACTTAAAAGGGAAGGAACACGAAAACAGGGAGGTAGCTGCCAGCTGCTACCCCATCAGCACCACAAATGGTGAATACTGACAGGTCTATATCAGTATTGCTGGAGTGATCACCTTCAGGAAAAGGTGACAAGCTTGCATATCTTTGGACACGAGGCATATTGTACAAGTTTCAGCAACAGACATGGATGGTCTCAAGGGGCAAAAGGTTGGAAACTAATAGCAGACTTTCTATTAAGAACACAAACGTAAGGAATTTAAAGGAATATAAATTCTTGTTATGAAAACTCCACCCATGGTACATGCTATAGGAAATAAAAGAGGAGGACTTCTGTCCCAATTTTATTTTATTTTTTTTACAACACCTGCTTCAATGAAAGATTGAAACAGTCAAACTAAAACAGACATTATATGCTCATATCATTTACAATATTTACAGAATATACATTTTTTTTTTTTTGCTCAGCAGGTAATTATAGCCACTTGGGACAAAAGTGCAAGTGAAAAGAATCACTGATGTAAAAAGTTAAACTTCCCTGTTGATCATGTTTCAATGCTAAAACTAACAGAAGTAGCCAGTGTGGTAAATTCTGTTTATAGTAACCAAGCATAGATGTCACTTCACAGTGACAGATCTTGCTCAGCTGTATTTACACCAAGCCTAAACCAGAAGGAATCTATTACTCTATCTAGAAAATTGATGAGTGAGTTCACAGGTGATCTCACCTTCATTTTAACATTGAAAAGCAGAATTGCAGCCTTGAATTTTCTATTGTGCACATAGATAGCAATTAATTTCAAATGCTCTGTTGTATTAAATACTAAAATATATTTTAACTTCCTTATTTTACATGCTATAAAATTACACTAAAAATTTCAAGTTTCTGAAGTAACAATTACCCTTTTACATATATATTCTCTATATAATTTTTAAATATTTAGATTTTTTTTGAATACCCAGGATAAAGATATACTAGCTCCAGTATGGCTGCGTTTCACCATTACGTCTACCAGAGTCCCATACATAACCAAAGCCTCATCTAAAAGCTAGTTTTGAAAATATTCTGCTTTGGTTTCCCTCTCATTTTCTCTTCCCTTCTTTTTAAAACACCTTTCCAAAGGTAGCTGTGCTACCTTTTAACTTCAGGTTACGCTCTATCTGGAGTGAGGGCTGAACTTCAGTCCCCTCCACCAAATAAGCCAAGTCACAGAGCCACTGACAGATAAGCAGCAGGTGATGTTTTTCACCTCTTGGAGTGTTCCTTCAATACAGTACTGCAATCTCCAGGTCAGACGTAATTTAACTCTGTCAATACTTGACATCAACAGGAATTACTTTACACCTGGATTTTGCTGAATGCACAAGGGGGTGCCTTTCCATACACAAGCTGTACAAGCCCAAGTGCAAAACAGAGTGCACCATGGTCTCAGCTACATGGTGTTCATCAAAAAGCAGTTCGAATTTTACAGATACATCTTATCACCCACCCAAGTGATTTTCTCCATGGTTGTATCCTCAAGTAGCACCAACCATTAAAATTTTAATCTTTAGTATATGTACATACATCTTTTAATAATTTATATACACACACATAGATGTGGCATTGGTACGTGGAGAAACTTATTTACAGTCAGTTGGAAAAATGAAATTGTACCAATTTACAGTATATGAAAACAAAATTGGCATTTGTGCTTTCTCTTTGTACAGCAGTAATTTTTGTCATTTCAAAAAAGTCCATATTTTTATTTGCATCGACACGTTACATGATGAAAAAAAGTTGTAAAACAACTAGGACTGAGAATAATAGAGCATTAATTCTCCTCATATACCCCACAAAGCCTACAGAATAGCTGCTTTCTATAAAAATTCTCCATTCAAACCCTTCTGTGGTTACCCAAGCTTGCCTGAGGATCTTCTTAATAAATAATAACACACAGCGGAAGAACCACGCATCCTGTCTTGCACTGTGCTGCCTTCAGAGTAACACAGTGATAAACACCACTTAAACCTCACTTTTTACTCAGGACCTCAAAGTGCTTTTAAAAAGAAGGAAATACCCCAAATTCTACACACCAGTTAAGAGGCACAAGGAATAAGGCTTGAATTACTGTCTTCAGACACTGACCTGGCCATGGAAACCAGGGACTTAAGCTTCAGATTCTCTTTAATCTGTTTATTGGGCTGAAAAATTCTGTTTTCTCAGGTAATCTCTACTCCTGGAGGTACACACTTGTTTATTATCTGTAATGTTAACAACAACAACAGAAAAAGCAGCTCCACAGCCCAAACTGCCCAACCGTATTTCAATGTCCAGCTGTATTTCCATAAATATACTTTCCTCCTGAAAGCATGAAATGGTTCCATAAGAAAGCTGCTAAATTAAAAACAGAGCTAGGTTTAATCCTTGTAACAATTAAGTAAATATAGGTAGTATGATACAGCAGGCTCTAAGTACTTCTTCGACCAGGCTAACAAGTGTTTTCTGGCCAATTGTAATTTCAGCATCAGCCTGTATAGAAGTTACTGCCTCCCTCATGTGTTTACACTTCAGTAATCACTGGAGATCAAAAAAGCATTGCTAAGATATACAGATTTAAATAATTCATTAAAAACTTACAGTGAATTTCATTATTTTTTTTCTTAAATACAAAGAGTGTCAGGCTGGGTGCTGAACAAAGGCTGCTGCCATCCACCTCAGGAACTAAAATATACAGCATGTGTACCATTACTTTGGAAGCATTTGAATTATTTTAGGAGTAAGAGATGTTTAGTGTTCTAGTAGGAAGTCATAGCATTCACATTCGTTTCAGGAAACATTCACCTTTTTCAGACTACAAACTATTCTTCCTTTAGCCATTATTTATGTGCACTTTAGCAATGTTTTTCCACAGGCTTCTTGTAGATGGAAGAAGTCCATTTCTTCTAGTCCTCTCTTTTGACAAACTACCCTCTTAGAGATGGCTGCAAGATCCCTTTTTCAACGAGGTGAGATTTCAGGGTTTTATACACACTTAATTGTTGTTCAGGCTGAAGTATCAACAGCTGTTTCAGTAATTTGCTGGGATTTGGACCCCTGTCAAAAAAAAAAAATTGTCACCACAGCTCTAAATAGTCTTTTAGATTTCCTCTTGCTGGCCAAACAATGCCTTCCCTTTCTTGAGGGCACCAAAGTTATGTATTTCTCCCAGTCTGTCTCCTCAGGATGCATGGGCCAGCATTACTGGCAAAGCAAAGTCTTAGCTCAAGATAAACAGAAACTAAAAAGCATTTCTATTTGCTGTCAAATGGGGATATTAAGAAGGCTTATGATAAATAAGATTCCTTGATTCATCCTTTATCACTGTAATCAATGTTTTTTATTAGCAGATCTTCATTTAGTATCTGTTGCCTGCCAGATAAGCTATGCACTACTGAACTAAATGGGAAATTGGCCAAGTCAGTAAAGAGAACTGCAAATTAAACCAAGCTTTTCTAAATATCAACCTCATTTTTAGCTAGCCACTTACTTGCAGTCTACTTCTAAGATGCACCAAATATAAGGCAAAGAATCTGTTGTTGATTAGGTATCTAATAATTGTTTAGCCATATGCATTTAAAAATCTAAGAGCATGTTCTTGATTCAGCCCCTTGAACCACCCCTGCCTCAGAAACTAAAATGTCTGTTTTAATAGAACTGTGATTCCCATGATTTCTTCTTGAAAGCTGGTGTGGTCCAGGGAAGATGAGCAGTATTTTAGGAAGTTGTCTCCTTTCTTTAGCTATAGCATTTTCATCTTAAACAGAAAATCCCAAGCCAAGCAACTGAGAAATATTGAAACTCATAGGAAGAACTGCAGTCGCACAACCTACAGGCTCTTTAGGAACCACACAGGGAAAGCAGATGCTGCAACCCCATCCTACACCTTTCTGTAATCAGTAAATTCCAGTAAACTTTCTGGTATTTCAGGTACACAGGTTACCTTCAACAGCAGTCACAGAAACATTAAGGGATAGCTTGAACCCAACAAAAATCCTAGGCAGGGACATTGTTTCCTTAATAGTCCTGTTTTTGAAGTGATTGGATAAATTCTATTTAGCAACCTGCAAGCTCTGCTATGCTAACATAACTCCTGTGCATTCATTATGGCACAGCTCCTGTGCATGCTTCAGTAGTTAATATTGTAAAAAATCCATACCTTATGAAACTGGTGATATAGACATGAACAAAAGTGGCCATCAAGTACTGACAATCAAAGCGATCCATTATCCCACCATGGCCAGGGATTGTGTCTGCAAAATCCTTTTGCGTGTGAAGGACAAGAAGAGGAAAGAAAAAGAAAATAAAGATGGTCAGTGGTTCCTGTGAAACACAAAAATGATGTTATCACTTGGCAGCAGCACATTAGGGCTGCAAGTAAGCCACGGTTTCACTGCATGGAGCCAAATGTTGGCAAGAGGCTCCTTTGCTAAAGGAGTTTTTAACTGCAAAAGCGAGCCAAGGGGTGAGAAGAAAAAGAGAAGCAGCAATTTGTCCACAGTATTGCCCAAGAGGACAGCAGCAGGTCAGGTGCAGGTGTGCCAGTACTGAGAACACTTGTGTGCCTATACACACCTCATTTTGTAGCACACCTCTTAGCACACCTCTTAATACTACTGGCTGTTGTGTCTTGCCTCTGCAGAATCTAATTCTCCTCTTTAATACCTTTTTTGCTTTACCCTCTAGCATAGTGGATAATATATGTAAACAATAGAAATTTATCTAACAATCAAAAAACACAGTGTGAAAAAATGATTGCTACTTAAAAAAAAATATTTCTGATGCAAAAAAAGCTCGATACACAACCTTTGTGTTACCTATCTTGTCTCTAGAACAGCTTTATCAATCAAAATACCTTCAGTCATCCTTTCTGCCAGCACATTCACTTGTGTCACCTCTGAGTGAAAACCTTGACCTTAGTCAGTGATGTGGGGTGACTGCCAGCAAGTTAAACTAGTCCTGCCCAGTGCAGGGCAGGCATGGAGTGCACTGCCCTCAGCACCAATTCCACAATACCCCTGACTTCCTGACAGTCCTTAAATCGTCACTTTGGGGCCCAGAAGTTTTAAAAGGAATCTACTTTTTAATGTTCTGCTTTAAGAGTAAGGGCTGCTTTTCAGCAGCATTTTTTTCATCCCAAGTTCTTTCTTCACACACACAGTCTTTTGCTACGTGGCCATACAGCTACGAGAGAGCTGTGGCCAGCAAAGTGCTGGGCAAGCTGCTGGGACCAGCATGAGCAAGAGGGGTAAGTACAAGCACAGGTACAGGAGTTGAGCACAAGCAGAGAGGTTTACACACTTCTGTGCAAATCACATGCCAGCTTGGTGGACGTAGGGAACAACAACATGAACGACAACAAGCAACAGGGCAGTCCTACCAAGACATAAAGGAGGTCGGGAGAAATTTGGGGCTGCCCTCTTGCCATACTCCTGCTGCCATTTAATACCAGCCAAGGGCAGCATTGCCACAAGCAACAGTGCACACCTTGCAATAAACAGAGGGTAGCAGGTCACATAATTTGCCAATGCACGCTCCTGTTACAAGGCAGCACTGTACTGGCAAAGGCAGCCAAATATTTCATGCTTTGATGGGCCTGACACACCAGCATCTGCATGTGACACCAATACCACTGCTAAAAACCAGCCAAAATCTGAAAGGTAAACCACTGTCAGCACTTCTGAGGTGTCTACAGATTGCCTTCCATGTCAAGTATAATATCTCACATCTTGCTTGTCTAAACCACTTCTGCAACATGATTTGGAAGAGTAATTATTCACCAAATTATGTAACCAAATTATTCTTAGACTTACAGCATTGAAGTCACATGCTGACTATGCAAAATTTGAAGAATATCACACAAATCTGATAAAACAAAGTCCTGCTTCTGATACTAACAACCAGGCAAAACATTGTTGCAACTTAGTAGAAACACTACAATGAAGGATTTTAAAAAACCCTAACCCACTAATTTATCTAATCCAAAGAGAAAACCAACCCAAAACTTAGAGGCTTACAGGATTCATTACATACTTTGATTTTGAAAGCTCTTTTAAATCCACTGGCAAAGAATCCTCCAAATGGCCCAATTAATGAGGCAAATGTTGACAGTGCAAAGCTGTGCATCTGAAATGGGTACATATTCACCGTCTCCTACAAGAAAAATAATGAACACTGTGTTTCAATATGTTCAATTGTAGGCATTTTTAGCTTACATATTCAAAGGGTTGGAGAGTACATTACATGTACTATTGCTGATAGTACTTCTTCACTCAGCATGCAAGTAATGGCACTAACACACAGGATGCTGTGTGATGAAGACAGTAAAACTCAAATTCTGACAGCAGTCACATACTAGCTGAAAAGAGGATTAAATTCTACAAGTTTACTTCAGCTTGCCACTAATTCAGGCCATAACAAGCCTCTGTCCACTTCCCACAAAAAAATTCAAAGTATGCTTTTCAAAAACAAGGTTGTGGCATCCATGTGCAGCACAAAGAGAATACAGGCCTCAAGAACACAGGCAGGTTCCCTTGGGTGACTCCAGCAGTGATTTTGACTGGGTGACCACATCCCCCATATGAGCAATGGAGAGGCTCATGCTGTTGATTCAGTTCTTAACTTTAAGCTTTACCTCAGCATTCAGATACCCTTCTAAAATAGTTTGGGAACCCATTTAAGCTGGGAAGCATGATTTCAATCTTAACCAAAGCCTGGGTTTTTATCCTTACCCATCCCAACACAGCCTGAAGCAATGGTGGCACAGAGTACTTCTTCATCTGGAAGAGCTCTGAAGGTTCACACTCTGTCACAAATCTGTTGGTTTCACTGTTGTATTCCACAGGGCAGACAAAGTACTGATGTTGAGCCAAAAAATAGGAAAACTGGAAAGCAAAACAAGAGCTTCTGAATTAGGCATTTGTTATTACACTAAAAAGTCATGCTTCAATGAATATCTTTATCACCACAAGCTCAGGGTAATAAAAATCTTTCTAATAAGAGACACAGAATGGAGAAAAATCAGCCTGCTTAAACTAGAGAGTGCCTCAACAAGGCAGATGTTCAATGAGCTCAGTGATGATTTCCCCAATTGTTTTCCTTTTTCTATCCCTCTATTTGTATCTACTGCATCTTCTGCATTATAAAATCCAAAAATGCCATCCGCTCATAAGTTTTTGCAGTTCACTTGTCCATTAAAACTTGAATATCTCTTCTGCTCAGTTAGGCTGTTATGAGTTCTGTTGACCTTGGTGACAAATTACTTATCACAACAGTTACTTATGCTGGTATTATCATCCGTGCATATCAGTAAATTGCTTTCCAGGAGAAATAGCATTATAAAGCATGTAACACAGGACTACTTCACAAGGCATAAATAATGCTACTAATAAACTTCAATTTCAAAATAGGGATGCAATAGATAAAACTATTAGAACTATTAAGACTATAAAATTATTTAATAGATAAAACTATTTCAGATACTGTAACAGAAACAGCAAAAAATGGTCAACATAATCTATTCAGGAGAGGTTAAAACCTTGCCTAGCCTTTCCAGCTAGCTATGAACTGGCAGAATTTTCTAGGCAAAAAACACCCTAACTCTGAGGCTTTCGGGAGTTTGAGATAAAATTTGTGATAAATTTGGTTATTTCAAGTCAAAATACGAAGAGTGAATCTATAGAAGGAAACTCTCATGGCTGGAAGTGTTCAAGACCAGTTAGATGGGCTCTGAGCAATCTAGGGTAGTGAAAGGTGTTCCTGTCCATGGCAGAGGGATTGTAATGACATTATTTTAAAGATCCCTTCCAAACACAACCATTCTTTGGTTCTGTGCATATCCTGTGGTTACTTACAATAAATCCAAATACAACAGTTGAAAAGAAGCCTCCAATGAACCCTTCCCAGGTCTTCTTGGGAGACAGCTAGGCACAAAAGAGATAGTGTTAGTCCATCAGTTAAATCACTGCACCCTTTTTTACTCTATATCTTGATGTTGTTTGTGAAAATTAAGGTCCTATTTTGTTTTTCAAAGGCATGTGTGAAATACTGAATGCCAGCAGCTGCAGCCACTGAATGTGATAAACAGAAGAGTATGGCCATGACCTGTCCCAGGCAAGGTGGGGCAAAGCCACACTTTGGTTGGTGCCGCTGGCCAGTTTGAGGGAAGGGGGAGCTCCCATCCCATCTGCTGCTGGTGTCTGGAGGCTGCTGCTGGCCCCTGGCTGCATCTGACCCAGATTAAGCAGCTGAACTCCCTTCAAACAGAAAACTGGGAGATCTGCATGAGCACACCTCAGCTCTGCTGGAGAGCTCTGCAAGCAAGTGTCCATTTAGATAGTGCCAGAGACCCGGGTGTCACACAACCACTGCTGGGGATGCTCCTCAGGAGACACCAGCTTTCTGCAGACAGACTGGATAACCAACACAGCAAATAGCTAGAGAGACCAGTGTGCCAAGCTGTCACCAAATTCTATCACATTTTCAATTTAAGAGCATTTTAGTGTCAGAACCAACTAAATCTCCAAAAGTTAACATGGCGACATCATGAAAACAATTCATGGCTTTCTGTGGGGTCTTCTTGCATATTCTACCAGAATAGGAAGATTAATGCTTGAGCCCTTCTCAGTCTACAAGACGAGCAGGTATATATGACCTAGTGGCTTATTTCAAATTACAGTTTCTGTGCAGTAAGTATGCAGCCAAACCTGCATCTGAAATCCAAGAAGAATGCCATTATAAATGATGAGGTAATGGACTCAAACTGCATTATCCTGTAATGCCAATATTGCATGCACATTAATCCCAGTTTCCCATGTACAAATTTTCAGGAACAGGATAGTCAGTTTGGGCTTTTTTTAGCAAAGATGTGAATCACGCAGTACAGTGTTAAGTATTTTTTTTCCATTAACATGCTTTTGAACAACTAACAAAATTGCTATAAATTGTAAAAGCTTGTTAGCAAGGAAGTGCCTAAGCACCTACCTTAATTAATGGAGTTCTGCCAAAGAAGAATCCAAAAATATAAGCGGTAATGTCATTGCAGATAACACTTGAAATTGGAACCAGAAACCTAGAGAAAGACATTGGAAGTTTCACAGAGAAAAACTGCCTGAACCTAAACACAGGTTAAAAATTGAAAGAGCAGAACTTCTTTCTGGGAACTTTTTCTGCAGTATTTAGAAGGAATTATGTTTCATAATGTGTTCGCCTCATTTCCCCATGAGCACCACATTTAGCTATACTGGTTTTAGTCTTCAGACAAACTAGATCATAACAGATTCATGTTAGTTCAAGTTAAAGTGTTATTTTGGTGCATGAGCTTAAAACATGAACAGACTGGCTTCTTCCTATCAGGCTTAAAGACTGGTACCACAGCTAAGGAGAAATCAACAGCTATAAACATGTTAATGTTTTTGGTAACATGAAAACAAGCAAACTGCTCAAAAAGTTTAAGTGACAGCTGAATTTAAAAAATAGTTTTCCTTATATTTTCCCCCCTCTTGTCAGTTTGGAGCGGCTTTTTAAGTGTTCTTTGCATGCAGACTGCATCTGAAGTTGTTATTCAAGCCTATTAAGCTCTCTTTTTCTCTCCTTTTCAAAGCAAGGATGTATTAATAAGCTTAAAGTCAGATTTTTTGATCATCTGCCAAATTGTGTAGCAAGAGTGGCAATATGAAATAGTAGGCTAGCAAAGCAACTAAGTTCAGTTTTTGATACATGGACATAACACTATGAAAAGAATTTATATATAGAAACTTTATCAAGGGCTTTGGGCTTTCTTTCTAACTGTAAGCATGCCTTGTCTGCAATAATCTCCCCAGATTGTTATATGAGGAAGAGGAAAACATACAGCATTACGTCCTTGGAAGAACAAAAACAATCTTCCACATGCTTCTTCCTTCTTTCTCAACTTGAAATTTACCCTGTCCCTGAAGAAGTGATGGGTATGAAAACACACCCATTTTCTGAGGAGTGGCTTTACACAACCAAGTTTAACTGCATTGCCAAAATTTAATGTATTACTGAAAATGAGGCACAAAGGTTGCCCAACCATAACCAAGATTAAAACTCTTCAAATATTTTAAGTACTCTGAATTTATTTGAACAGGACAGGCTGCAGGGAACGTGGCCAGATTGGGGATTTCAAATTAAATGGTCCAACTTCAATAGCTCTGAGCAAGCTGAAGCTCCCAAGTAATTGCAAAAGAATTGCTGGATATTCATCCATTCAGCAAAATACTGTGGAAACTATTTGACACAGCATGCAATCAATCCTTTTCCCTGCAAGTAAATGAAGTGGTTGTTCAAAACTATCAGACTTGTGTCTGTCAATCTAGATAAAGAGGTTTCTGCTTCCTCTCCTGTATGCCTTACCTCATCACTCCCAATTCCTCCGACTCCCCTTCCAATTAGACATTAATATTCCCACGATTTGCACTGCTTTAACTGTTCCCACAGTTATTCCCTACCCAGATCTACGCAAAAGAACCAACCTTTCAATGCAATAGAGGTACAAATCAGTTTGTTACTGTCCCCTTACCAGATCATGCCTTCAAAGAGATTTTGGATGACAAGATGAGATTGAGTTACAGTGATCAGCAAAGTGACATGAGTCCATGCGAACTGTTAACAATGCAACAACACAACAGTTAGTGAAAACACCGACCCGTGCACCTCCATAAATCCTGGCACATCAGCTACAGGAGCCACTGAGGAGCTCCCTGGGAAGACCAGTTCTAGTGATAATGCAAGAGATGTGGGCATACAGTATATCACAAGTGAGCTGGCTTTCTGAAGCAAGTCCTGAAACTTCAGCAGCTCTCTTCATCACTTACCTCCACCCAGATTTTTTTAACATGCAGTTTTAACACCTGACTCAGTAAGACACACCTCCAGCATGAAAGCAGCAAAGAAGTTTAAGCAATGTGATATTCTGTATATACATGTAACAGACATGTTAGAACTGTAACAATAAAATGGCAATGAACTACTCATGAAAGAGTCATGTTACACAGATGTGGATCTCTCTCTTAACAGAATACTTTTATGAAACATGAAAATTCTCAGGATTACCAAAAATAAAGTGTTAGTTTTTAAGGGCATGGTCATTTAAACAATCATTTAGTTGAGTACTACTGTATGTACTTGATGTTTAATCTGTAGAGCCAGTGTACAATAAAGTGGTTTCCAAACAAGTTGCCAGTAAAGATTCTGCAATAGATTTTATTTTCCAAACACTTCTAAATCAAGAACTGGCAGTTTTCTCATGACACACCAAACTTAAGCACTCTGAATGTCTGGGCCATTTACACTCAAAATGTTCTACAGCTTTAATTCTCTTATCACATGTGTTTACCTATGGCAGTCAGACTCTACTTCCAGATAAGACAACTCCAGAAGCCTTAAAAGGCAGGGGGGAGGGAGGGTACAAGAAATGACAAAAGGTTTCTGAAAAGATTGCCTGCTGGTTAATTACTGCAGCTCTGCAGCAAAGTTTTTAGTATTTGTACAGTGACACTGGAACACCACCTAAACCCAAATGCCTACTCTACTGGAATCATGGAACAGTTTGGTTGGAAAGGGCCTTAAAGATCACATAGTTCCAACCCCCTCACCAGAGACAGGGACACCTTGCACTAGACTGGTTTGCTCAGGGCCCCAGCCAGCCAGTCTTTGGAGACTTCTACCAGGGATGGGATAGACTCTCCTTTTCTTCCTAAACAGTTTTGCACACAGTAGATACATGGCTTCACTCTGCTTTGTTGCAATTCCTGGGTAGTCACATTTTAATGTTTTCTGGGCAGACACCAAGTCATGTGACTGACACTACACATTTTCACCCTCTTTCCAGAAGAGGAAAAAGAAAAAAAATCATGGCAAGTTAATATATTTAGGTTGTGCTAATCTGAAGACGAGGAGGGTTTTTTTTGCAGATTAGAAGATAAAGATTATACCTCCTAGAAAAGCTGCATCTCACTGTCAGGTAAGCTCTCCTACAAACAGGGTGCATTATTTTGAGTAAAAGATTTTTTAAGATGTTATTATATAAGGCTCAGCTAAGTCCTAGTCTAGAATTGGGGATCCCCAATGGTAAAGTGTTACCTAAAGCAGTGCAGAAACAGCAGGGTTAACCACATTCCCAAAGCTTTAGGAAATCTTTAAATTGTGCAATGCCCTGATTGCTCAAGTTCTTTTAAGACAGGAGCAGTACTGCACTGCTGTTCGCCTGTGATTTCTAATCATTCCTATATAGAAGTGGGAGGTGGGGCGTTGTCAGTGGGGTGTTTTGGGTGGTTTATTTGCTTTGGTTTTAGCCTGTAATGTTACAGGTTTAATTGAATTCATTTTCAATGTATAAGATACATGTAAGAAAAAGGTTAATGCAGTTCCTTAGCTACTATGCTGACTATTAGGTGGACAAATATGAGAGAGGAGACTGCTGGTTTCTTTTAACACATCAATGATCTACTGAGACACTGCAGAGCAGAAGACCAGAACAGCTGTGAAGTGTCATAGAATAAATATTCCACACAGGGGTTAAGATCAAGTTCCCCACATGGTATTTCAGTGGGGCCTCTAGAAAGCAACACTTGAGTCACAAGAACCACTTTCCACACAATGCTGAACTGTTTGGCTTCAGACCCGGCAGGGAGAGGCATCCCCCTTCTCCAGCAAGCTCTTTCATATTGATGCCTTAAGTTTTAGCTTTCATATTTTTCAGATTCTGTACTGCATCAGTATATAACTCTGAATTTCATACAAAGTGTTAGCAAGTTCTCCTCACAGTTTAGACAAAACAATCCTTTTCCAGCCTGAGAACCAAGGACACCATTGCAGCTTCAGGCCCAAAAATTATAAACAACAGTGGATTGAGGAGAGCAAACTGGGGGGAATGGGACTTTATAACCTGAAGCTGTAATTGGACATTTTAAAAATATGTAAATGAACCAAAACTTTTAGAAGTGTGAAAACGTGTGACCTGTCATTCATCTTGGGTGTGGCCCTGGCCAGGCTCTTGTAGTGCCCAAGGTGTATCCTTTGAAGGCCTTTTCAATAAATACCTACTTCATTCCTTTAACTCTGTCTAGTATCTGTTCTAGGCAGCCTCTCAAGGCATCAATATCAGCCTATCACTAAGGGAAACATATCATGCTGGACATGCACAAGGCCTCACCAAGGACAACTCGTACTGCCTGAGGGGCCACATCCTGGGATACAATAACAATCATCATCATCATCTGGAAGGTGAACAGATACAGTCCAGCATGACTGGATTTCATGTTACTCCCAATTTAAGCACATTTTCCACACCCCTCTCCCAAACTATTTTATGAGCATATGGACATGATTATTTCTAGTGACATTCGTAACGTGAATGACCACAGCAAAGTGGGTAATACACACCATGTAAAACTGCAGACGATAATGTTTCTTCACTAAACTCAAAACAAACATGCAGAATCCTGTAAAACAAAGCAAGTGCAGTTTGTACCATCTTATATTTAATGACACTGAACTGTGATATACCAGTAATTCTCTTCCTTTGTAGAAGTTTTAATCCCTCTGCTGCTAGAAGTGTCGGATTATATTCGGTTAAAAGTACATATGGAGTTATTCTCATATAAGACTACGATTTATTGAACATAGGTTTAGCTAACATCAGTAAAGAACATCTATGGTAAACCATCAGTAAAGAACATTCACCTAGGCACATACAAGGTCCCATTGTAGGCATCAATTTTTAGTAAAGGAGATCATCACTTTTAAAAACATTCAAAAGCCAGGTCAACAAACTGTTTTTGAGTAATTAACAGAAATAAAGGAAAGGAAAAGACCAGCTTGCCCCATTCCCCCAGACAGGCATATGGGCGCTTGCAATATAAGTGTGAAGCACAGGTGTTGGAGAATTCAGCTGACCAAAAAGAATTTTCTGGGTGGCTAATTGAGCACCTCTTCTCTCCTATGGCAACATCCTGCACCAACAGGGCACCAGAGACCCTCAAAAGACCCTGAACCCTGGGGACACCCCCTAAGTGACCCCACAATCCCAATGCCAAGGGGCTCCGCTATGCTCTGCCTCCTCTTTTTGCTCCTGCTTGGCTTGTCTCATGACTCTCCTCATGAGCTCACAAGGCATTTTTCAAGTTAGTTTCCCCAAGCCAAAGCCAGCTGGAAAAGGTCAAGTTCTGCAAAGCTAGTTTCAAGTTTGTGATCTAAGCACTGAGCAGAATTTTTATTTGGTTTAAGAAAAAAAAAATAGAAAAACTGACAGATCATCATAAAGATCAGATTTCTCAGTACACCTTAGAAATATTAGTAGCACAACAGGCCCCTGTCCCTTAAGCCAATCTGAATCTTCAGCTGATTTAATTTTATGCTAAACTGCATTGCTGAAAAAACAGTTACATGTTCGCAAAGCAATACCCCACAAGAGTGCCAACTTGTGTCTCTTCTTCCTAGAAAAAAGGCTTCTAAAAAGGTTTTCTTTGGACAGGGAGTAAATTTTTCCATGAGGCAAGTATCTGAATATCGTGCAGACAAAATTAAGACTCAGGCATTTTGACTAATCAGTTTAAAAATGTATTAGTAAATCCTATTACTGGAGACCTAGGAGAACACTTGCACAGTAAAGAATCAACCCAGCACCGCAATTACACACAGAAGGCATCTCTACAGCCTGCCAAAATAGCAACAGGTCTTCAGCAATCAAAATTAATGCTTGCCAGCCTCTTTTGAGCACTATTACCTCAACTGTCTCAAGACCATTTCCTTATTTAGGTTGGTTTCTTCTTCTCAGCGAATGCAAAATTTGTACTCATCATTTCACAGGAAAAAATGTAACTGCAAACACCTCATTTCCTCAAGCATTAAGAGGAAAAAGAAACTGGCAGTGCATAAAGATGGGGAACAATTATATATATACATATATTTATATTAAATAAGGAAATGCAGCACAAAGTTCTTTCACTTTTGTGATTTCCTGCACTTACCTGTCAAATAGAGTGCAAAAGATATAAATCTGTGGTAACGAATGAGGAATTGCAGCTGTTCTCTTCTTTGCACAAATGTAGCAAAGTAATCGGCTACAGTCTCTCCATAAAAGAAGTAGTTCACACACAGCAAAAAGTACCTGCAATATGCAACAGCTAACAGTTATTTTAATAAGGCAATATATATTCAATGCAATTCTTAAAAACCAAAACAAACAAACAAGGATTTATTTATAACAAGTTTAAAAAAAAGTGATAAAAGGCCAACTGATTTGTCCAAATTCACCGGGGGAACACAACTACAGAATTCTGTATTAGAGACAGATGTCCCACATGGCCCACAGAGCTGTCATTCCACCACAACAGGAGAGGAAGAAGGTGATTTAAGTTTCACATCCTGGCTTATTGATGTTCTGGTTTGCTACTCACCAGCTGAGGGATCTAAACCACGGTAAGTCATACGAGTGGTAGACTCTGTAACCAATAGTAATGATTTCATGGTAACATTTCACTTGGATGCTTAAGACCTAAAATAAGAGAAATAAAAAACTTTGTAAATATGCTACAGTTTTTTTCCTACAGGCTGCAAGGAGCATTGCAGCCTGCAATAAGGGAGGACCTTATTCTGAAGTCAAATTCCATTCAGAAAACCACTTCAAAGCAAATCCAAGGAAAAACTAAGCTCCATTCAAAACTTTTAAAAAAAATCTCCATACCACTGTACATGAAGAAAAAAACCCACATTGGGCTAGCTTCAAGAATATGCTCATGAAACAAGGGGAAGCTCCTGACCTTTCTGCATTAAAACAGTTTGACAGCCGCAGGTCAGAACTGCTTCCTGTAAAGAAATCTCTCTTATTTCTTTTGGCTAAGTTTTATCTTTACATTTAATTCTAGAAACATTTTCTGGGCCCAGTGGAAAAAACTAGCTGTGCAACACACCTTGAACACCCAGGTTTTTCACTTGTAAGCATCTCATAAAGGGAATTAGCATTTATGATTAGAGGCAAAGGTCATCTAAGCCAGGTCTGAATGTCACACCCTCCCAGGCCTTCCTTTTGTTTTGCTGGCCTCACTGCTTCCCTGCATAGCCAGTCTGAGTCGGGCAGTATGTCCTGTCATGCCTTTGGGCTTCGAAGGACTCTGCCACTCCTGTCCAATCCGCAGTCTGCGAGCAGATCATCCTACCCAGACGTATGGAATTGCCAAACTCACTCCAGGGGTGATCCCGTGCAGGGACAGGAGTGAGAACCTGCCCAGGCAGTGTCAGCACAGAAGGCTTTGGGCACCCCCTCACCAACACAGCTCATCTTGCTCAACGCAGGCTCCAAGACTTACACCACCCCAGCCAGCTCATTTGGAAGCTCACCTGCCTTGTGCTCTTCCTTCTGCTTAGCCAGCCTTATAAAACTTCAATGCTGTAGGCAAGAGCAACACTACAGGACTGGGGAGAAAGGGTCCAAGCCATGGAAGGCTGGTACCCGAGTAGCCAGCAAATGCAGAACATACATCCCAGCCCTTTACAGCAGTTTCAGGTGTTGTCCTCCACACCTCACTGGATTACTCCTCCTACAAGTCTCTGGGCATTTTCAGTCCCAGTATTGAGATTCAGCTATAACATGACAACTTTTATTTAAAAACAAGTTATTTTATTCCAGTCAAATTAAATAATTCATGAACAAGACTGGTTTTTCCCTCCATTCTCCTTTTTATGTAGTCTCAAATATCAGCTTAATTACCAGCTCATTATATTAGAAGACAGACTTTTTCCTTTATGGCACAAAAGAAGAACTCTATTACAATTCTGTACTAACTTTAATTACTTTTTGGTTCATGTCTTAACAGCTTGCCCATGATTGCAATCACACAGTATACCATGAATACACAAAATCACCCTGCAAATTAATTAGTTCCCTTTTGTTCTTAATCATAATTCTCAAGTGTAACAGACTACTAAAGGGAGGATTGTGGGGGAAAAGAATTTTTTTTACAGCAACCTGCACTTTAAAAAGGCTTTTTTTGTTGCTGTTTATTCACACAAAAAAAACAAAACCCTCCATGAATGAGACAAGGCATTAGCAGTTTGTTATGTCACTCATCTGAAAACAGGAAATATTAACCAGACTAATTCAGGTGTGGAGACTGTAATGCAGACCATAATGCCGGCGAAACAGCATTCCAGTCTCTTAAGACATTAGATTTTATGACCTTTGGAAGAAGGGGCAGGTGACTTAGAATGACTACACAAGGATGTTTTGAGATTATGCAGGAAGAAAAGTAGAAGGGCCAAAGCCCAATGAGAACTTAGTCTTGCAACTGCCATAAAAGACAATAAAAACCACCTCTATAAACATATCAGAAGCGAAAGTAGGGCTAAGGACAAGCTCCATCCCTTGTTGGATCCAGGAGGAAACACAGTGACAAAGAATGAAGAAAAGGCTGAGGTCCTTAATGCTTTCTTTGCCTCTTTAATGGTAAGACCAGTTGTTGAGCTGTTTACCCTGTCCCCTGAGCTGGGAGACAGGGACAGCAGTTACTTCTCCTGAGTAACAAGTGAAATAAAATTGCCTCAGTTTAGACAGGAGCAGAGGTTTAGATTGGATATTAACAAAATTTTCTACACCAAATGGGCTGTCAAGCATTGCAAGATGCTGTCTAGGGCAGTGGTTGAGTCACCATCCCCACAGATATTTAAAGGATGTGTAGATGGGGGACTTGGGGACATGGTTTAGTTGTGGACTGGGCAAGGCTGGGTTAACAGTTCAACTCAATTATTTTAAAGGTATTTTCCAACCTAAATCTTTCTGGGAATACAATCCTAAAATTGCCTCATAGGAGGCCAAGAGGAAAGTTGAAAAAAAAATTTGATACTTGAACAAACTTAGAGTCAAAAACTGAAGCAGTTACCTAGAAGGACCAATTTTAGCACATTAAAAGCTAAATTCCTCTTTTCCTTGCCAAGACTGGCAAAGATAGTTAAACCATCATTCCATAAAAATACCAGCAATTAAAATGGTGCAAAGAAGCAGCAAAGGCTGACCTGCTGTACAGCATGTATGAAGCATATTGTAACTTTTTTTATTGTTATCCTCATCAGTATTTCACTTCATGACCTAAAAATGCACTTTGTCTGCACCTCAGAAAGGGATCTAGCTCCAACCTACAGACAAATGCAAGGCCACAATGAAGCCCATAGAGAAATATGGAATTAAAGGAGCATGTCCCAGGAAAGCCTTTCAGTGCCAATTGCAGACAGAAGGCCAGGGCTGCCTGCTTTCCTTGGCCTCAAAACTGCATCTGCCTCTTAATTTTTTTTCTTTAGATTTTTGCTGTTGTTAGTGGGTCTAGGGTTTTTCTTGAGTTGGTTTGGGCCTGATTTTTGTTTGTTTGCTTTTTAAAACAAACCTCAACAAGCAACAGTAGGTGACACAAACTAGTCAATGAAATGGATGTTAGTAGTTAAGTAAGGCAACAGTAATTCAACTTCTTGAAGTTACTTTAAATCCTAAAAAAAAAAGTAATTACAGTATATAAGAAGTCCTTAATCTATAAGGTCCAGTTTTGAGTCCCTCAAGTGTTTTTCAAAAGACAGAAATAAAAGACAACAGCTCTGAATTGTCCCTGCAGTTTCCTTTCAGCTTAGGCATGATGAATGAAGAGATCAAATAACTCTTGTACAGAAGAACGCATTTAAATAAACTTACCAGAAGCATCAGCATAAATGATCCCAGATATATAATCAGAAAAAACCCAGAAATCATAGCTAGGGAGAGAATTCCACGAATCCACCAATTTTTCCATCTGTTAAAAAAATTAAAAAGCAAGCAGTTATAAATGAAAATAAATTCCACTTCCTCTGCTAACTACAGATTAAACTGTATTAGAAGCAGTGGGAATAGCAGAAATTTTTGTCTTTAATCAACACATAGCAAGAAACACAGACTCGAGCAACTATCCAACTAAATAGGATGGAGAGTAAAAGAAATTAAAGTTGGACACCTTTCTTCTTCCCCTGTGCTGCCTCAGCCCTGCCAAATGCTCTTTGCAATGAATTGGTACAACCCCATGTTGAAGCTGCTGTGAAAACACATCAGGACCCTCAAAAAGCATCACGTCAGCTGCCAGACTGATGGGGGCCCAGCCATGCAAAGGCTGGCATAGGGAAGAAAGGCTGCCAGGTAAAAAAGCAAATGATTCTTTGAGGAGTAAAACACACACAACAAAACCTCCCAACAAGTGACCACCAGCTTTTTACAGCAGCAAAGTAGCTCTTTGGCCAGGTAGAGGGTTATCTATTGGATATCTATTCCAGTGCTCTTGTGAGCACTGGAACCAGCACAGGAGACTATGTGACCATGGGGGTTGATGGGTCAAACTAGCTGTACTCTTTCGTCCCTGTAGACCTTTGCAGCTGCTGGTGGCTACCTAAGGAAAACAGAGTAAAAATTTCTATTACTATAGAATCATTTCAGCTGGAAAAAACATTTAAGATCACCAAGTCCAGCTGTTAGCCTAGAACTGTCAAGTCCACCAGTAAATCATGTCCCTGGCTGCTACATCTACACATCTTTTGAATACCTCCAGGGACGGTGATTGCACCAGTTCCCCAGGCAGCTTGTTCCAATGCTTGACCTTTTTCCTAAATTAAATCTCTCCAAAGGTTTAATTCCAAACCTTTTTCCTAAATTAAATTGTTTGTAACATCCAACCTGAATGTCCTTTGGCACAATTTGAGGCCGTTTCCTCTAAGTGCCCGCTGAAGCAACTAATGGCAAGTTACTGCTAAACACAAAGACCCCTACTATAGCCTGAAGATATTCTTTCTGATGTTTTGCTTTACATCATCTTGTGCTTCACTGCTTCATCAGGAGATACACCTGATTCAGTGTTAGTTTTGAACCACACTCCAGTTCTAATGTAAACTTCAACTACAATAATTTGATTTTCTAGGATGTGACTCATTGACAGGTTAATGGCAGCTGCAGCCACTAATTGGATTTGCCTTAAGCATCAGAACAGAGGCAGAAGAGGCTTTATCACAACATGTTTTAGGTAGCTCTATGATGTGGGATACACAGTAGCAGCTTGGCCCTGGTGGCATATCCATAGAGAGCAAGCCTCCTCCAGAAGAATACTGCTTCCTTTATGAGTAATGTTAAAATACTGCACAGTATTTTGGGAGCGTTGGCAAGCACAGCACTGGAAAGACAACTTCAGTGAGACAAGAAGCTCCAGAATTTAGGAAGCCACCTGACAAGTGGTACCCTAACTCTCTGCTAGAAAGTTACAGATAATATTTCCTTCAAGGGTCAAAACCAAGGAGTATCCCTATTTCTGAGAGTTACAGTGCAACCCACTCATGTTGCACATGATGACAACTGCTCTGCTGGGACTGCTGGCTACTGAACTGGGAGGTAATTTCAACTCTAGCATTCATAAAGCAACAAGAATTTAATTTTTCACTCAAAGCACCCTTTGTATACCTTCGTGCAAACACTCCAATAAAGAATTTCAACCATGTGAAACAGGAAAGGTTTCACCTGCACCTCTTAGTCACAGGTTTGAGGTATCACCCATGTCCTTTGGAACAAGTCTGATTTGGAGACCTAAGACCTCCACATTTAACACAGTGACAGAATTCTGAAACAGACACTCCTTGCAATGTGATGGCAATGGAAAATATCACATTCTGCTCACAGCTGGTGCAGTTTAGACACAGGCTTTTTAAAACCTTAAACATTACATCTGCTCATGGACATAACAGAAACAGACAAGAGATTAGAAAATGAGCAAGGCAAAAAACTCATTTCACAGTGCTGTTGGAGATACCTGCAGGAGACCAGGTTTTTTTACAAGGATTTGAAAGGTTTTAACTATAGTCTGGATTAGAGATCCTTTTTTTGACTCTTGCAAGAATTAAGTTGCTTCTAAAATATACACTATATATTGCTTGGTTTGTTATAATGACCATAATGTACCTATGACACCCATATTCATTTTAGTAGGTAGATTTTTTGCTACCTATCACCTAAATGTTCTTTCATTGCACTAGTGAAAAAAACAATCCAACTTGCTTGCCCTAAAAGGGTCTGACTGATCAGGTGTTGTAAAGGGACTGCCTAAAAAATTATACAAGGAACTTTATCTGACAGCCTTCATGAATATGCAGGTCTACACAATCATCTGTCTATCTGTACACATACACATCCCCCCACATTTGTTGGCCATTAAGCTCCTGAGAGGCTGGAGGAAGAAATCAAGTTTGAAAAGAAACAGCAGGAAAAAAATGAGCATTGCTTCAAAAAGTATGGACGTATCAGCTATGATGTATTTATATATACAGCAAATTACTTAGAAGTGGAAATGTCACAAAAATCTAGCGAACCTTATCTTAAGAATTTACACATCTTTTCATTCATAAACCAATCCCCCTCTCAATCTTGGAGGTAGGAAATCAGTTTATTACAATCTCCAGAAATAATAATTCTGTAATTCAAATTCTTTAGCCCATGTTATTACAATGCTCAGACTCAGTAGATGTTTATGTAAACTCTGCTTACTTAGAAAAGCATGCAATGGGTAAATACAGGTGTATGCAAAAAACATTCCACTGAAGGGACTATCAAAGCATAAATAAATCAATAATATCCAGCAACAATTTATCCTTGAAATGTTCACATCTACCACATGAAACTTAAAACTGCAGTACAAGACTTAAAACTGCAATGTAATCTGTATGAATTTTAGCCACCAGCTGTTAAATGAGTGCTCTTTGTTTCACTGTACCTGGCAGACAAGCCTGACAAAGCCCTCTTGAGGATTTCTGGAGTGCTGTCTGTTGGTGGAGGAACATCAGGAATATCTGAATCACTTCTAAGGTCCAACTCATGAAGTCTTTCTTCCAAATCCACTTCCTATCACAAAAAAAAAAAAATAAAACTATCATAAAACTCAATACAGAAGGAAAGATTATCAGCTATTTTGTAAGAAAAAAGTATTCTGAGTCAAACATTACTTTAGGAACTGACAATATCTGCGTTATTTTCTAAAAGACAACAATGGTGTGCTAGTGAAACTGTAGATGTTGTAGAAGACAAAAGTATACCAGTAAATGTTTATAGGAAGGCCTGTACTTGAATCTTGTGACATTACCTGCACTGTTCAAGGAACTTCCCATTCTAGCCATCATTTTTTCATGGATATATGTTTCCAGAAATCCTAAAGCTGACACAGAATACTGGAGTTTGCCAGAAATCCCCAAGCCTCTAGCACATTCCCTCATCTACATCTCAAACTTTCTATGGAATAAGGGGAAGGTTTGATGTCACATTAAGTAGAAAAAGAAAGGAAATGTAATGCATGGATAAAACAGTCCCTTTCTCCAACGAGAAGAGGTTGCTGGCAGTTTTATATATGGTAGGGCTTGAACTTTCAGGCTTGAAAAGAACAATCCAAAGCCAAACTGCGAAGTGACCAAACTGTAACTGTCCCATGGACACAGTATTACTCAAAATGATTTTGTGTGTGACTGCAGCACTATGAGTCTTCCTTCAGTATCTGCTGAGGACTGCTAGAGAAGACATCATCTAGACAGACTGTGTGTCTAACCCAAATGCAAAACAGGCACTACATATTTTGGTGACAGTGTACAAATTGTCACCAACTCTCAGAGCACACTGTCAGGACTATTTTTTCCTCAGTTGAAGCCAACACTAAGGGTGACTTCACTCGTTCTAAAGTTGCAAACATCACAGCTCCGGGGAGCTGGAAATCTGCACTCAGCCCTGGCACAGCAGTAATGTAGAGAGCAATCTCTAGCTCAGTGTCCGGCTCTCTTGAGACATGAACTTCCTCCTGACCTCCCTGACTCGCCTCACCTTCTTACAGTCTCAAACAGCTTCCAGCCTGCCCTGCTGCCTCAAGTTCATCAGCTCTTAACAGTTCTGGGGACTGTTAAGTAACTGTGCTTTAAAACTTTCTTCTCCATCTCCCTCTTTCCAACTTCCTCATCTCAATTCTTTCTTCTTTATCCCCATTCTCCTCTATTTCCATTAACTAGAAACTTCTGCTTTTCTTTCCTACTTTTCCTTAACAATATTATTTTCTTCCATTGTTCCAAGTACATTTGTCACTTTTTCTAAGCCAGCAGAGGTATAGCCTCTCTTTTGCTCCCACTACGAGACATCACAGAATTTAGGTGCCTAAACCCCCAGCCACCTCACCCAAGCCCAGCGTGGTTACTGTGTTTATAATCCACAGCCTTTTCCCTGCAGCTGCCCTTTGGTGTAACCTCTGTCCCAGTGCCTGGCCTCTGCAAACACCACGAGGCAGAAGATAAGGTTTTCCAAAGCTGGCTGCCCAAAGCCAAGGGCCGAGCCCACACCCCGGGGCTGGCCGTGGAGGGGCCAGGAGCTGACCAGGGTGCTGCAGGCAGGCTCCAACCTCGGACCCTCCCCCGGCTCTCCAGGGACACTGAGCCGAGGGAAAAACACCATCCCTTCCACTTAGACACTGCTTTTAACCTTTTAAAACCTGAGACAGTGAGCTGGCACTGTACCCATGCACAAGGCAAGTGGGTACATGCTCTCTTCTTTTTTAAGTTAGGACTGGGTTTTTCTAATTCACTTCATGCACCACACATATGCCCAAGATGAAATTCTTGATTTTACAGCATTTACTGCTCTCAAAAAGGTGATCAATGCTTCCCTAGACCTTGAAACCCCACAGCTGGGTAATTATTAGGCAGAGTCTGCCTATAATTAATACAAGTAACAAGAGCAAATAAGCTGTGGTCCAGACTTCAGAAAGTCTGTGGAACACCTGAAAAAGCACACAAATAAATAAAAAATTACCACACTCACAACCCTGCTATTCAGAGTGCTGTACCACAGCCTAGGAAATCAACTGTAGATGCAACTGAGGGGATCACAGCTCTCTCCCAAAGGCACGTTCCAACTCCTGTGAGCTGCTCTGGAGTGCAGCAGGCTGTCTGTACAGTCCTGGGAGACACCACTCACGGCGCAGATGACGGGCAGTAATCCGGGCCCTAAGACCATGACTTAGCGTCTTTAATATTAATCCCTGCTTGCAGATGGCAGAGATGTTCTCTCTTCTAAGCACTCAGAACTAAGAATATCCCCAAACTTTTTTATTCCACTTTGGTGTTGCAGAAAACGATTCTGTTTAAAAATTTTTTTAAAAAAATCATGCTTAGTTTTGTCCCTCTGATCTTTACCACACAACTATCACTTATAAGCACCTCACTATCTGCAATATTTTAAATTTGCTACTTCTAACATCTGAATTCACAAGGGCACAGCTATCTTCAGAGTATCTAACCAGCCTGGAGAAGGAGTCTGTGTTTATCTGATGTGATTTTCAGTAGCTCATGGGAGTAGCTCATGCAACATGCAAGTTGCTTAAATCCTGGTGCATTGTTTTCACCTTACATTACTAAAATAACCAGTGGGAATCAACACCTCAACTATCTTTAACTTCCCCATGCAACATACCTCAAAAATTACCATGAATGCTTTATTTTCCAGTTAACTGCTATCACAGCCACAACAATTTCCTGAATAAGGCATTTAATTTGTAAAATCAGGAGCCAAGAGGACATTGCTCACTAAAAGCTAGTTAATTGTCTTCTGCATCATTAAATGCTTAGAACCTCATCACTGGGGGATGAGACTTTCTTGCTGATCATCTTCTAAATTATTTTACGTGATTGATTACAAACATTCCAGTTTACAGCCACAAATAACAACAGTCGTTATGGAAGGAAACACTAAGTTAATCACTATAAAAGCACTAAAAAAAAAAAAAAATTGAGAGCCTTGTTAATGCAGCTTGACCTTGTAGAAGCAGTTTTGAAGTTCAGCACAAACCCAAGCAGCCCTTCCTTCTCCTGCTCTTCAGATTTGAGATGTGGCCAAGCTTAGTACACTGTAACATCAAGGACTTGTGAAGGTCCGTGGGAAATGCCACGGGTACACCGCTGTGAGCAGGTATTTATGAGGTTTCCAAAGGCTAATTGAAACCAGCACAGATTGTACTGCCCTAAGTGCCTAGGAAACCTTTCAACCCCAACTCCAAGTGTTTTATCCAAGGTGTTTGGATTTTTTTTTTAGAGTTTTCAAACTGCAGGTGACAGAAGTGTTCATACACAGTGTGCCGCTCCTGCCTGCTCGATTCACACCCAAAGTGTCTGTAAGGGGTAGATGGTTTAAGTTTGGTATTCTCAAAAGACAAGGCTTTCATCTTTGTGCTAAATCTTTTCTACAAGACTACAAATACAAAGGGGGAAACTCAGCCAGTCAAGAGCTTGAGCCTCCATGCCAGAAATTCAGAACATGCAACATCTTGCCATAAATTCCACTTCCATGTGGATGTCTGCGTGCCGGCTATTTTGCAACAGCTCACAAAATACAGCTGTGTGTCACGGAGAAAAAAATAGACATCCCCATCTTTCATCACCTAAAAGGCCACACACTTCTAAATTGCTGTTTTGTACCACACGCCCTCCACTACAATTAATGCGTGCCAAGCAAGCCATGCAACAGAATTATTCTGGTTACAAAGGCACTTGCAATGTTCCTCTTGTACGGCATTTTTCCAGGACGCCATAAGGAACTCCTAAGTAGACAGCAAATATGTTCTTCTTTGAGAATGTAGCATCTCCATGAAGAGCAACTGAAAAAATGAAGCCATTGTCCAAGAATTTATGTCAAAAAGTTAAGGAGCAAAAGAATTTAGTTACTGTCATTTTATAAGTCTAAGTGTTACTCCAAGTAAGTTTTCTCCTCCATCTTTGATCTTTTGGCAGTCTCTCTCACAAGTTCCATAGTAAAGTCAATAGTTCAGTGAGAAGAGATTGTAGAGTATTTAATTAGGTGTACCTTGATACTTTCCTCTGAAGCCAAGAATCCAAGTATCGCAAGATCCTGAATAATGAAACCTTTGTTTCCGAACTATTAAAGCCTGACACATGCAGAAACACAGGGGAGACACCTGCACATACTGAATCAACAACTGGAAACTACAGACCCTTCGGTCTCTGCATTAGTATTAATTCTCACCACCATTTCCAAGAAAACAGAGGCTTGGAAATAGTCTGCCCTTATTATTATGACCATGCTTGTAGCAGAAAGCATAGAGATCAGACTTCTCTGTGAAAATTAAAATTATCCATTTTTGGGGTACCCCAAGAGAAGTAATCCCAATAAGTAACTAAGTGATCCACAGCAAACAGACAAATCCACAATAGGCTATACTGCAATTAGGAAATTCATTTATCTCCCAGCAGGTTTGTGAGGTTTTGGAGATCAAAGACCAAGTGCCAAACTGAGCTTTGCAGGTCTGAGTAACTTATCTGGCAATTCATTCCCTGGAAGTGCTGTCCCATGGAACAGGACCAGCTTTTTCACAAGAGAAACAGCATTCAGTGATTCCAGGCTTCTTGTAGTTACAAATAATTAACAGCCAGCAATGCAATACACTTTCCCCTCCCTGTCCTACTCTGATAACTCTGTACAGTACAAAGAGGAATAACTGTATGACTTCTTCCAGGATACACCAATTTTATGTTTTAAAAGCATTTGAAAGCACTGTCTCTTGCTTTTTAGCAAAGAATGCAAACAATTGAAATTTTAAAAGAATCACGAACCCATGCAGACCAGCCTGTAAATCTTTAATTGATTTATACATATTAAGTATCTGAATGCCAAGTCATTCCTCTTTCTCCCAATGCTCTCAGAGTTGTTATGAAGGAATTTGACCAGACATTCTTAGGAAAAGAGCAACCAGGGCAAGCAGCAGGAAGTAAGAAAGTGACAAGGAAAAATCACTCCTGCATGCCACAGGACAATACAAAGAAAACAACAAACTAATGAAACTGCAGGGCCCTACAAGGCAAAGACATGCTCACAGCCATTTTGCAAAATGTCACCAGCTCAACAGGCTAGTGAGCCCCTGGAGACATTAAGAATTGAAGAGCTTGGGAACTTCAAGAAGCTTTCACAAAGGGTACATCCTATTCCTTCATACAAAACTAAGGAATTTAACTTTCCTTTGAAACAATATCAATATAGAAATAGCTACCAGTTGTTTCCAATTAGTGACAAAAAGGCATGCAAATGAGGGAAAAAAACCCCCAACAGCTTCACTTAAATTCAGTAGGAAATGAGCATCCATGGACATAGCAAGTGTGCCATGAAAAGTACCAGACAGCACACTGAAAACAGGGCTCCAAGTAGAATACAGAAAAACCTTCAGACGTATTTAGTGTTTCTGGAGTTCTTCAACAAACACAGAGGACTTCTCTACTTGGGCAAAAAAAAGGTGCATGTTGCCTTTATCTGTCTGGGAGGCTTGGTTTGGGCCAACGAGAGCAGAAGCAGAATAAAGCACATACAATTTAAAGAAACAAGTTCTCCTTCATTACAAGTGATGAAGAGGGTGACGTTTCTAGCTGCATTCTAGAAAGCAGTGCAAACCCACTGCATCATTGCTATCCTGAGTAGTTATCAACCAAAGAACCAGTTTTGAGTCCAAATATAGGATCACCACACCAAAAAGATCATCTCAAAATAGCTAGAGGACAATAAAAGCATCCACTTGTAAAGTTCAGGCAAGAGACAGAGCAGAGTGATAACCATCTAGGAAGCTGTATAACGTGTCACCTGTGAATCCTGATGACCAGATGCTGCTCATCAAATCACCCGGAGCAGACATTATGTGTGTGCTCATATTCAAAACAGAGTCCCAAACTGTGACCCACTGATTGAAACCTCAGTACAAAATACTGGTTTATCTCCACAATGGCACTAAAGCCAGCTTAATATGTAAAAATCAATCCTTACTGTCACTTGTGAGGCACAACAAGGGTCACTAGTGCTGAGCACATTGCAGATGAGTTAAACAACTCCAGTGGGAACATGGAGGATCCCACAAATAATCCATGAGAAAGTCTCTTGTGCAGTGGAAAAGGCTTTCCTTATCTGTCATTCAAGTGAACACAAATGTATGCACGTTGAAATCCATCTCCTGTAACCAGCATCCTGGCTGCATACACAGCACCAGCCTCCTGCCTGCCCAACATCATCCCAAATGGGATGAAACACGAGGCTGTCGAGCAGCTAGAGTAAAACCACAGCAGGCCTGTAAGTAAGAACAGCATTTTCCTCCCTGAAAATCACACAGGTAAACCAAGATTAGGGGCACCCTTTGGAGGTCTGGATAGCAGAGCCTTTGAACAGCAAGAATCCTTTGAAGGCAGCTCACTGCACACCTCAGAAATAAATTTACACTGCAAAAGAAAGCAAACCAGAGTATCTCCACAGAAAAACAGCTTCTGGAGCACACTGTGACAAGAAATTATGTTTAAAAGTTAATTCTCATCTACAGAGAAATCCTGTGCACAGCTATAGTCTAAACACTACCTTATGTGATCGCAGCCCTCAATACAGCACTACAAATTTGCAAGTTCATTGCTTTTAGTTACAGCAACCAAAGCAAGGAATAAACAGTCTTGAGTTTCACTTTCCAGTTCCTTGCCACAATGCCTAAGGCAGACTACACCCTCTGCAACATCGACATCCATACAAGTTTAAGCAGTTACTGATCCAAGCAAAAACACTTATTGCTACCTCAATTTAACAATCAGAAAGCTTTTTTAAACACTTTTATTCCAGTTACCCAAATGAGACCTTCTCTTTCATTTTATTCAGACAATTAGCAACTGTGATGTGGTGATGTGCTTAGCCTTTGTAGAGATAAGCCTTAACTCCACAGCAAACAAAAGAACAGCACTGTGGCTGTTTTGCCACTGTAATGAACCTGATGCATAGACTTAGTATTTCAAAAACCTCTTGCCTTAGCAGAAATGTCATACTGTAAGTCCTTTCCAGGCCAGAGGTGAATGCCTATCACTTAACAGGCCATAAAGCAGAGAGAGTTGCTGGGGAAATGCTGACACAGCCTTTAAATGGAGCAGATCGCTGCTCTGAGTTAGTTGCAGTGCTACTGGACTGGCCCAAACACACAGAAGCACGCTCTTTGCCTGGGCCACTGTCCCAGTTTCATCTGGGATAGAGTTAATTTTCTTCCTAGTAGCTGCTATAGTGCTGTGTTTTGGATTTAGCAGGAGAATGATGTCGATATCACACTGATGTGTTGGCTTGGCTGAGCAGTGTTTAGCCCAAGTCAAGGACCTTCCTGTTTCCCGTGCTCTGCCAGTGAGGAGGTGCACAAGAAGCCAGGACGGAGCACGGCCAGAGCAGCTGATCTGACCTGGCCAAAGGCTCTCCTGGGGGGTACTGGCTGAGAAAGGCTGATTGCTGCTCTTTGTTAGGCAGGTGGTGAAGCAATTGTATTCTGCACCACTTGTACTTCCTTGGGTTTTATATGTCTTTTTTTTTTCATGTCTCTTTTCATTAATATTACTATTTCACGTCAATTATTAAATTGTTCTCACCTCAACCAACGGGTTTTACCTTTTTTTCCCGACTCTTCTCCCCATCCCACCGGGCAGGGGGGAGTGAGTGGTGTGAGGGAGCGGCCGGGCGGTACTCAGCACCCGGCTGGGGTCACACCGCACCATCAGCTCCCTCGTCAAGAGGTGAGACACGACACGCAGCTACGGCGCTGAGCTTTCGCTGCGGGCCCGGAGAGAGCCCGGCCGCTCCCATTTCGGTCTCGCCACGGGGGAATGGCAATGGGGCAAAACACGCGTGGGCCCGCAACCCCTAACTTGGCACCTGGCCCTCTCTCCACTCCCGCCAGCCGAGAGCGCGGCCGCGTTACAGCCCGGGAGGGACCGGGAGGGTCCCGGCCGCCGGGGCCGGGAGGGCAGCGCGGAGCTCCCCTCGCGGTCCGGGCCCGTGGGAGAAGGCAGTGCTGTCCCCCTGCCCCAAAAGCCGCCGCCGCCGCCCCCGCGCGTCCTCACCTTGTCGCTACCCGCCTCCGCCGCCTCCTCCTCTTCCTC
>VZDJ01000084.1:8959868-8997366 GCA_008694505.1 Cyanoderma ruficeps
CCTCTTCCTCCTCCTCCTCCTCCTGCTCGGCAGCCGCCCTCCGCCGCCGCCGCGCCGACATCGCGCCGCGGGAGCGCAGCGCCCACCCGGCGGGGAGCGGGCGCAGGCGGGGCCGCGGTCGGGACGGGGAGGGCGCGGAGGCCGCGCCGCGGAGCCCGCCCGCCGGCTCTCCTTCCTTCTCCTCCTCCTCCCGCTCGGAGCCCGGTGCTGTCCCCACTACGGCGGAGGCGGCGCTCCGGCTGCGGACGCCGCCGCAGCACGGGGGCGCGGCCGGACCCGGCGCCCCGGGAGCGGAGAAGCGCCCGCGTCGCCGCGGCCGGGGCGGAGCGGGAGGGCGGTGTCGCCCAGGTGCGCCCGGCGCTCCGCCCCCGCCGCCGGCACCGCCCCCGGAGGGCGGGAGGGACCGGCCGGGCCCGCGGGGCCCCGGGCCGCTGCAGCCCGTCAGCCTCAGGTCGGCCGGCTGCGGCCGTGGGCACCCGCGGAGCCCCGTAACGCGGGCCTGGAGCTCCAGGTTGACCTCTCCTGGATGCCAGAATGGCCGCGGGACGCTGCGTGCCTGCAGCCCGCCGGTGGAATGCCCGGGGAGCCTGGGACAGGCATCTCCAGGCAGCCCCGGTGTCAGCGCCCATGCATCGTAGAGTGCTTTGTTTCCTTCTGGGATGCTCATGCCCGCCTGCTCTATACCCATTTGTAGGTGCGGTGCTTGGCTCGTCCCTGCCCCACCATGGCATGTGCCCTGCCGAGTGTGGTGCCACCAGCCTGCGCAGAAACGAAACACACCTGCCTAGGAGCTATGAGAAAAGTGCTCTGCAGGGCCGGCTACACGTGCTGAATTCCTGCTGCGCCCTGGGTCGGTGCTTGTGCCACTCCACCGTGTTTGTATGGCTACTCTCGACCTGGCCATGGCAACAGCTGGCTGCCTGTGAACATTCCTGTAAAGACACTCAGTGTAGATGTCACTTCATTGTACACACACTGGCTTACTGTGCCTGCAAACTCAGGGCCAGCACAGCTTGCAAGGCAGTGTTGAGCCACTCCTGCTGTCATTTACATTATCCATATGGTGACTGGCTTCACCAAACTTGATTGGCTTAATTTTTTTTTAAAGTTTTATTACATAAACAAGATTATTATTATGTCCCTCCAAAAGTATGCTTGGCATGTTTTTAATGTAAACGCCATGGTTCAGAACTGATGCTGTGGGTGGACATGGATTATGAAATTAGTAGAACAATTCCAGTCTTGCTGCCAGGAGGTGTGAACACCCCAGTATTCCGGAAAAACAGACATTTATGTGAAAGATTTTACCTGGGCACTGCTGACAGTGTCAGGGGGTAGTACGTCTGCAGCATCCCAAAAAAACCTGGAAAAATGTGGTGTGCTAAGAGAAGGGCCAGTGCAGCACCAGGCAAAGCAGAGACCCAAAGCCAGGCCAGACAGGCCACAGAAGCAGTTCCTGGCATTGTGTCCCTTAAGGACAAAGATGAAAGCAGCAGCCCGCCTCGGGTCAGTGATATGGCCAGGCCTCTCCAACACTTTGCTCTTGCTAAGTACAATTTTGATGTATTTCTCTGTAACTGAAATATTACAGGGTAAATTGAGTTGGAAAAATTCACCTCTCCTCACTCAGAATATGAGAGGGTGGGAAACAGATCCCCAGCAGGTCAGAAACCTAAACCATACAGGGTGAACAGAGGGGACCCCAATGAATAATGAGGCATCCTCTCCACTCTCTCCTTTTTCAGTATGTTTCTCCTACTGAGTTTTCCCTTGTGAGTGTCCCTCCAGCAGAGCTCTCAGAAGAAACCAGTTCCCCTTACTTCAAGTGCAAGACATGCATTTACCCTGTTGACCCCGCAAATGGGAGGAGCTGTCTGGGGGAAAGCATAAACATTTATTTTCTCTGTGCAGAGAGAATAAGAAGTGGTTTGTCTGGTCCCCACGGCTTTGCTATCCATGGCTGCTGCAGTGTGTGTGGACCAGACATCCAGGCTGTTTCCCCCAGCATGCAGGTCCCACACTTTGGTCAGTAGCCTGGATGGGGGTGGACACCAACTGCCCTATTTGCACCGTGGAGCAGCTGGGTCTAGCTGAAGAAGTACATGCCTTGTTACAGCCCTTTCTGGTAAACCTAGAGTGAAAAATACAGGGTTAGAATGACTAGATTTCTTTTGCAACAGAAAAAAACCCTTTATGTAGTCAATGAGACAGGGAGTATGCTTCAATACCTGCATGAAGATCATTAGACAGATCTTTACATCTCACCTAGGAGAAGAGTAAGAACCTCCATTTCTTCTACATCTGTGCTCCATCCTTAACCCAAACCATAAAGGGGGAAAGAATTTGCTTAGAAAAGCTCAGAGGAAAAAAATATTTGTTTAGCAAATGGCGTGTTGGAAGAAAGTAGCAATAATGTCAAAGAAGGAAAAGGTGAAGTACTCGATGCATATTACTAGTAGAGTCAAGGCAAACTCAAGAAGATGAGTCAGTGCACAGCAAGCAATGAACAACTGGTGACAGTGGGGTGAGGGAGTGAACAATCTTCTGGGCAGGGCCACTGGGAGAGAGACAATTAAAAACAAGGACGAGGCCCCAGTGGGTTCAGGCAGGAATCCAGCCCTAGCTTCACTCCTCTCTCCCAGCTGGGTGTTCCTGCTCCTTTCATGTACCTTTTCAGCCACGGAGTGCTCAGAAATGTGAGGAGGGACAGCAAAAACAGCTGTATTACAGTTGTGCATTTCAAGCCTCTCCAGCTCAGAGGAAAGAGGCAAGGGGCTCCCAGAGGAGCTGTGGGGCAGGGGGCTTAGGGATGAAACAGATCGTGGCAGTGTGGTTGTCCCACTTCTCAGCTGCAACACCTTGCAGCCATGGGAGCCCAGTACCCGGTTAGACTGGTCGGATGGGAATTTTCCAAGTCAACACCCTGTTAGTCAGGTTCCTTTGGGGCAAGTAACTACACTGGCTGGAATGTAACATCACTTCTCCAAATGTTGTGACCAGCCATGGTTTCACAATGTGTGGCAGAAACTTCCATGTGCTCCCAGTACAGAGGGATTAGCACATCACCTGACAACTCTCCTGATATTCAAATATTGTCACCTCTCCTGAATGGATTTCAGTGTCTTGATGTGTGAGACCTCAGAGGTTTCTGCTGCTCTGTCTTGGCTGCTATTCCCGCATGAATTTAGTGGCTCAAAGCTGCCAGTAAACAACCCAAACATCATCTACCCACCCAACATTATCTGCAGCACAGGCAAGCCTCTAACAAGCAAATCCCTGCACTTCCCCCAGCTGCTCCGAGTTAGGACACGTCGCCTGCCCCGGCTGTGCTGCCCCCTGCCCTGCACTCCGGTTATCCACAGCAGGCAGACCTGCCTCGCCCGCTGTCGGCTGAGCCCGGAGCTGCCTCTGCTCTCTGCCCCGACCTACGTACAAAAGGAGGAGTTTTCTGCAGGCAGACGCAAAGCCGGAGCCCTGACATTAAAAGAGTTATATAAGCCCTTACACAAGCTGCATCCAGCCTCCTGGAAAGGCAGCCGGCATGGAGCTGCTGCTGTCTCCACTGAGCAGCAGTAAGCCCCTTGCATGGAGAAGAGGCAGAGTGCAGTTGCTTCATGGCTGCAGCAGCAGAAGGAAATGAAGGAGCTGGTTCCCTGTCCGGTCAGAGCCTGGGGAACAGAAAGTATCTGGCTCAAAACATGTGTTGGAAAGAACAGTATGCCTGCAGTTATAACACTGAGGATCCCTACTTGCCAGCAGTCTCGGAAACAGAAGTGGTTTGCAGGGTTTGGGGTTTCTTTTTAATGGATTCCTACTAATGCACAGAAGTGAGACAAGCGGAAAATGTCAATACCTACTGGTCAGCACAGACAGCAATGTCAGGCCTTGTCAGCAACAGTTCAGTAATCTCTTAAATAATATCAATTATGGACAATATTGTAATGTGCTGCATTCAATCAATTTAAAATCTTTTTGCATCCCTAAATCATTTTAAAGAGGATAACCCCAAGTCAGAAAGAAGCAGAGGAAACAGTGATACCACAGCCTCAATCAGGCTGTATGATTGCTCTCCCAAGCACAAGGCTAGCTATTAATACCCTGTGCTCCCCTGACAAAACCAAGAGCTGCAAAACACTGCCTGGTGCTGCCTTGAGACAGTGCACAAGAGCCCAGGTGTTCAGGATATGCTTAAAGCTGAAATTCCAGGTCAGAAGCTCGTTATTACACAACCTGTGCACTCTGGGATGAATCCTCCTCCAGCTCTAGGTGCTAGACTCAGATGCTAGAAAAAGGGAAAGCTGCACTGAAATATGGGCTTGTATGAGCCAATAAAGAAGCTGCTTTTCTCCCCTTTAAATGAATACAACACGAGCTCTAGTACTGTCTTACTGGGTTTAACAGGGGTCAAAAGCAGTGATACTTTGCCTAGGAATCCTGAAGAGAGAATGCATATCTATATTTTAGTAATTTAAATCCACTGACAGCACTGAATTGTTCTTTTGTGTTTAGTTAATATGCCATGTAATCTGTTTACATTTGCTAGTCTGGCATAAAAACCTCGTAGTCCGTGGCATTTGTGGACGACTATTTGCTTATTAGTTGTACATTTGAACTTTATAAAATAGGCCACTTGTATGCCAGAAAAAACAAAGCAACAAAACAAACTGACCTCATTATTTCCAAGTTATGCACCAAAGTCTGAGGAACATAATCTAGTGACCGCTGTGAAAGCTCTGGCAGCAGAAACCTTTGCCCTAGGCAGCTGTCACCTTCTGTTTGGTCCAAGTGACTGAGTATTGCACAGCTACTGAGTTATTCTTGTTCCTTTATTCCTACTATAATCCCAGGGATAGTTGTACATAAAAAAAAACCCACCAAAAAAACCACAAACCAACAAAACAGGATTCATGTGTGGTGGGCACTTGGAAAGCTGCTGCTGTTCTTGCATTAGACATGAAATTAACTATTGAGCTTGTTGAGGCTGTCTGAACATGCCACGAAATTGCAACACACCCTCCTTGTGCAATCACACGTGCACTATATGTTATATTATCCATGCAGATCCTTTCTTTTCATACAAGCCTCCCTTTGGAATACCGTAACTTGCAACTCTTCTTTTTGCAAGGAGCTGTGGGCACAGAAAAAGGTGGAGACAAGCCTGATGAGGAAACAAGTCTTGCCACAAGTAAGGACTATACATTTACAATTCCAACTGGGAAAGCTAAAGGGGTAACCCCTGGATTGTTTAAAGGGACAAATGGCACCACTCTGTCAAAACACAGGTATCTGCCCAAGAAAATAAAGGAGCTGGCTCCATTCTAGACAAGTCCTACAAAATGTAGCACTGGCAGAATCAGCTGTCCTCCAACAAATTCAGTCTAAAGTATTTGGAGGAACTAGCTTACCCTCTGTGTGCTTTGGGCAGGACTGAAGAGCAAAGCATTCTTCAAAAAGCTTGATAAGGTGCTTTTAAAAAAGCCTCAGTAGACACACAACAGCTCCTTCAGGTGACCCCATGCACAGAAGCTCCCCAGCCTCTTCAGACCGGTACCAGCCTGGTGGAGACTCAGAGGGTGCTGGGATAAGCCTGACCCCTCACAGGACAAGGCCAGGAGCCCTAACCCACAGCCTGCAGCAGGAAGGGCAGGAGGAAGGAAGTGGAGAGTGATTGCCTCCTACGCAGCTCCCATCACTCTGCCTGGCAACACCTCCTTGACAGGAGGAACTTGGCCAAGCAAACTGATTGTGCCCAGTGCCACTTCCCAGCCGTTTCCCTGGAGGTGGAAACCATTTATATTAACACATATATGGTTGGCACCAGCCCTAACACCACAGCTGCCTGCAATTTACAGCCAGCTGCAAGAGATAATCCTTTCTGTATGATGTCAGGGGAGCAGTGCTTATGCCCAAACTTCCCTTTTCAATCCCAGGTTCTTCCTATGTAACTGAGCAGACCACAATGCTCTCTGATGGATGGACTCCCAGGGAACGGGCTTTCCTACCACACTATGAGCAATCCCCATTTTATCCTCTGGCAACAGTCATGAGCTCCCCCACATGCCAGATATGAGGCTGAGGCCTGGTACAATCAGTGGGAATTTTGCCATCTTAGGCCAAGGCAAAAGCTCTTTGACAGTTTCAGCAATATCAGGTCAGAGTAACTTCCACAGGAAGTATTTACTGTTTACTGGATCTGTGGTGCCTGGAGCACAGCCTGCACTTGTCTCTGCTCTCTGTCACTGGATTTGCTCCCCTCCTCTTTGTGTCACTTTTAATAACTTTTGTATAATTTTATTTAATTGAGCTTCAGTATTACCCACTCTATTACATTTCAGTTCATGAGAAAAGTTAATCTAAGGTACAATCAGGCATATCACCATTGATTTTATGAAATATGAAAGTTTATGAAAGTTNGAAATATTACTCTGTTTTGCCAGCAAAACCGTCTAACTATCTTATCTCAAGGGACAGGAGGAGCATTATGGCACACTCAGAGAGTATTTTATAAGTGGTGAGCAGCCAACAGGATGCAATTAAGCCAAGTGTTACAGTCACAGTCTGGAAAGGTTGCCCTGTAAAGTCTTGGTTTGCTGCCACTCGGTTGTGGTAGCCTTCAGACTGAAGTACATCTTGTACTTTACAAAGGTGGTCCTACACATTCACTTAGGTGAATTCTCTGAAAGTTACCTTCCAGTGGTATAGCTGGAAAAATACACTAGAAATTACTAGCTGGTTACACATCTTTTCCATCTTTCTCCAAACCCTGTGGACTGGAACTGTTACATGACATCCTAAGGTTTTTACTAGGGGGATACATGTTGAGAAACATCTTTCCTGTACTTGAAGAGCCAAGACAAAGTGAGAGACTTCAAAAGACACAGACTTATGGCCTCCTCTCTTTTTTTCCTCTGTGTTTCCAGTTGTGGTTGAAAGCCTCTCAATAAATCTTGACCAGTGGCTTTTGGATATATGCCACAGCACTCCTGTTCCTGATCTCATTTTTCTCCTCCCTAAGTCACCAACACATGCAGAGGCAGCTCCTAGGGAGTTCTTCTTATGCCTGTATTCCTTACCCAAAGGTGCCAGATTTATTGGGAAAGCACTTGATCCTGGACAGCTTCTTCTATAGACTTGCTCTGCGTGCTAAGTGAGCAAAGGCATCTGGGCCCCATCAGCCCATTGCCTGCCCCCAAGCCCCCCAGCTGGCTGCCTGCCTTGATCACAGTGAAGGAGAGGTCTGCAACACCAGGAGGAATGGGACTAGTTGCCCAAGAGAGGCACCAGTTCTGCTTTTTAGCATTTTTAGCTCTTACGGGAGCTCTGACCAAACTGGCTGGCCCTTCCGGCTACTGCCGGAAGAGCAAGACCCAAAGTGGAAAGCAACCATAGAAAGAGGTTTTCTGCTGCTTCTATTGTTGTGCCAGACAAATGTCTGCTTACCTAAAGCCCACAGTGTAAAGCCAAAACAAGACAAAGAAGTCCAGAACCGTATCTTCAGGCTCACTCTTTGATCTAGGTAATTTTTTTTTCATGTAATTGCAAACTAAAGAAACTTCCTGTTTGCCAGCACAAGAAGGCTCAGTTTCAGCCAGCTGCTGTACCAGCACAGTGCTTTCTGAACAGCATCCTTCATGCCCTCATGACACCTAGCCAAAGATAGCACTGGAAGAAATTACCTGGGTATCTTATTACAGCCAAGAATTCCCTGCTGTCCTGTCCCCAATGCCACGAGAGGTTCATGCAAGCTGCAGAACATGACTTGACATCACTGATTATGAGAGATGAAAAGGAAAGTGTAAATGTAATCAGAGCAGGAGATGATAGAGATGACTGAGAAACCTGCAGAAAAATGACAGTTTCCTCTGTCACGCAAGAAATGGCAGTATGCTTTATCCCAAGAGTTCTTGGCATTGCCACTGTAAACTGAGGCAAGAACTGGGATTCAAACTCTCACAGTGGGAAGTTGCCCCTCCTGGATGCAGGCTTTTTAGTGGTCTACATCTCCAGTTGTGGGGAGATAGGTACAGATAGTGCTGAAGGCAATTTTGCCCCCAGTATGTTGCCCAGATGATGGAGAAGGTACAACTGACACTGAAGAAGACTAACCATCAGCACCTTGTTATCTAAAGGTCTCTCATATCTTTTCTAGCTAGCCTCCCATGGGCAGCTTCACACAGCTCTGGCTCTTTTTCTCCTTCTCTTTTCCTTCTGCAGTTCCAGCTCACTCCTTCCTGTCCCCAGCACAGCCACCTAACCCTGTCCCTCCCTCCTCACAGCATGGCCAGCAGACTCCAACTGACCCTCTCTCACTCTTTGATCACACCCGTGGCTGTGAGGGCAAGGCTGTTCCCACTCTTTGCTAATTAACACAGCTGCAATATATTGGGGGCAAGATTGCCTTTATCACTATCTCGTATTTGTCCTCTCACCTCCAATCCTTGGTTAGAGATGGAAAAGCATGGAAAAAAATTAAGAAAAACAAACCCTAAAACACTGAATTGTTCCCCCAAACACTCAGCTTCTCACAGAAAAATCTGACCATTGGTTTTCCTGCTTCCTCAGAAGTTCCCTGACACCTCTGGAGAGCAGGTCCAGCCAACCTGTGCTTCCCTACACAGGATCATCTCCAGCTGTGAGCCTGCTTCCTCTGTCTTGCTTAGCACTTCATTCTCTCCACCAGAGAATGGGGTCAAGCCTGACAGAAGCCACCACATCGCCTCAGCCTGTGGCACAGCACTCACAATTCCCCTTAACAAAGCCCCATTCTGTTGCTGGGGCCAGTAAAGTGGAGCTTGCAGGCCTGGAAGACCCCGCACCTCGAAGGGAGGGAGGGCAGTAACTCTTTCCTGCTCAGGGTACTGCCAGGGCTGTTCTGCTCCAGGAAGTTCCAAAAGTAGGAATTGTGCACAACAAAAGCAACGACGGAGGCTCCAGCCCTGGCCCGTCCAGGGGGATGCTCTTGCCCTTTCCATTACTGCGTAACAGCCTGCACTGGCATGGGACAGGCAGACGCCTACTGTCCTTCCTGACTGGACAAATTGATTTGTATCTTCCTGCGGTTCCCAGCGGCCGGGAGCGCTCCTCGCTAGGTGGAGCTGCCGGAGCGAGCACGGCAGCGCCGGGAACCAGCCCCGGGATCGCCGGGTGCTCCCCGAGCCGCGCCGCGTCCCAGCCCTGCTCCCCGAGCTCCCCAAGCTCCCGGCACCGCCGATGTCCCTCCATTCGCTTCCATACACCGAAACTGAAACGGAGAAAGCAAGATGTTTTCTTAAACAAAGCCGTGGTACGAAGTATACCACTGTCTGCGGTTTTCTCTGTCCTTTGGGCTGAATCTGCTAATCAATGTGGCCCTGAGAGCCTTTGATGTGATGGAAATCGCTGAAATATGATTTTCTAAAAATCATAAAATGATAACCACCGCCTCTGCTTTCCCCCTCCCACCCCCATTTAGGAAATCAGTTTAATGATTTTCAGTTCCCTGACACCGGACCACCCCGTGCCAACAATTTCGATTTCCATGGGGCTGCTTAAAGATCAATAGCAGCAATGGCCTAGTGTACATATATTTGTCTCACAGAGTGAAAGAAACTGCATAAAAGCTCCAGCTCTGCCAATTAGATTTCCATACATTTTTGCTGCTAATGTGAGACCAAAGTAAAGCCAGACATTCGTTTTAGCCATAGGGGATATGTGGTTATCCACATCAAGAAATCCCTCAAGTGGATGCCAGGGCAGTGCCTGGATCCATATCCAACAGTTGTGGGGCTGCTCACAGCCCTGCAGGTGCTTGGGAGGCTGAGCTGGTCAACCAGGGCTGGGGGATGATAGGTGAACTTCTGTTGGATCTAAACTAATCTTTATCCACATCTCATATGCACACACACCGCAGAGTGGAAGTTTCTGTGCAGCAATGCTCAGCGGAAGGGAAAAGGAAGGTGACTTTGGAAGAGTGGCACCTGTACAGCCCTTAGGCAAAGATGAATGAGGGAGATGGAGCACCAGTGTTTCTTGTCCCTGCTGTTGCACACCTGGCCTACAGCATGGACACTTTGGCATCACTGCTAACAGCGGCTTTCCAAAATCATTTTCTTGCCTGGGGCTGATCAGCTACATGCATCCATGGAGTTTCCACCTGGAAATGGAGCAGGCCTTTCGCCAGCCATCACACCACAGACTGAGGTGTGCAGAGGCAGCAGCAGCCCCCTTGCTGCCGCTCCCAGACGGAGGGAAGGGCCATCCCTACCACAAGGACTTCAGTCCTCAGCAAGCTAGAGGGAAATGCCTTGTCTGAGTGCCAGGTCACACCACGGGCACATCTGTGCTGGCTGTGGTGTTCAGAATACACAAACATGGCAATGTTGAGAAATCTGCTGCGCACTAATTAGGATAGGACGGAGGGCTGGTAATCAGTAATGCCACAGGGCTCTTGCTAGCAGGGCTGTGGAGCCAGGATGCCAGCAGAGGGGTGGGTGTTGCTCCAGCAGACCCCTGTGGCCATATTAAATCGTTATGTGATGTGACACAGTGCAGTGGAGGCGGTGACAGGTTCTGGATGTGTGAGCTGGACAAACTTCAGGTACGGCTTGTGCTGCCCAGAGGGGAGCGGACAGAGTGGGCAGAGCCTGAGCAGGGCACGGGCCTGCGGTGCGAATGGGGTTCGGAGCAGGACTGCGCCAGGAATGGTCTCCGGCGCTCCTGTGGATAGACGCTCCGTAACTCTTCTCCTGGATTTCCCCCAGCAGGGGTCAGGCTGAACCAACGATCACAAATCAAAAGTAAAAGTAACTGCTTCGCTTCAGCAGCAAATATTCTCAATGTTCCAGAAACGAGAAAAATATTTTGCCTTCCTGAGGATACGGAAAACGCTTGAACATTTCACTTAAGCAAAGCATATTAAGAAATATTGAAGTGGTAACACAGGCGAGTGCAGGCAGCAGCCTGCAACACCCTCCTCTTCGCAGCTGCTTTAAAATGGCAATGACCGTGTCCTGTTCCCAGTCAGTCTCAGCCTCCGCTCCCAGTTACTTTGGATACGCTTCAGTGTAAATGCAAAGAGAAATTCGGACAGAGTGCGCGGAGCACAGCGTTAGCGCGGCAAAGTGACGGGAACGTGTCCCCAGAAGTGTCTGGAAGCCCCCGGGGAAGGCAGAGCTCGCAGCATCGGCCACCGGCTGGGAAGGGAAAGCTGCTCCCCGCACGCACCATCCCTGCGCGGTCAGAACAAGTAAGTAACGCAGAGCGGTGCCAGTCCCAGCGCGACGCCTCCAGCACACCCCCGGAGAGAGCTGGCAGCGTTTCATGGCCCTCGGCACCCTGAAGAGCCACCCAGGCAGTCCGCAGTGGGGTGGCCCGCGAAGTGACGCCTCTGACTTTTACTGTGACCAGAGGTCTGCGGGCAGACACTCTGGGACACGAATGCTAAAAGGCAGGTGAGATGTACCCAAAGGCCCGTCTCCCAAAAACTTTTTTGGCCGGCTTCGTCTCAGTTTATCGCCCAGCAAGAGGACACAGGATGGCATTTCATGCGTGGAATTTTAATGATAAATTTATTATATTTCAGTGTATTATTGGCGAGCGATTTTGTAGTCTTACATGAAATTTCCGTTTCCACATCTCCATTAAATGTCTGATTCATTTTCTTGGCTCGTGGTAATGCTTCAGGCTACATCACTAAAGAACCAGTGCTCTGCATTAGATAAATATAAGACCAAGTCTGATTAACCTATTAACTATTTTTAATTAGCTTTTACTGTTCTTAAAATATCCCGTGTTTTTGAGGAAGCAGAAAGAGGATGAGAGCAGGCTGGTGCTGTAGAGATGTATAGAGCTAGCATATGGACCGAGATTATTCATCATCATTGGCAGCAGCTCTGCTGTAGGGAATCTTGCAACAACATCACAATTTTCCTGCTAGAGTGAATGCCATAATGGACACATTTGTGGGGTGAGTTATGGCCAAGATAGAAAAAAAAAATTTAAATCTTTATAGCGCTTTTATGCTCTGTCTTCCTTTTTGGTAATCAGATCTTGATTAAGAGTTCGAATTAGCACCCAGAAGAACATTATGCTTTCCTGGCTCAGTTCCTTCCCACGATGTAGGGCAGGCAACAAATGATTCAGTGGCTTTACAGTGCTGCTACAACAAAAAGGTGTCTACATACCTATCCACCACTTTAGGAAAGTAGCCGGCTGCTTGCTCGCAATGAGGAACATATGGCAGTGGCAAAATACTTTATTTGCTAAATAAAGCGACTGCTTGATTTAGTTCAGACAGGCTCCCCTCACAGCCACGATGACTTCTTAGGGAAAAAGCTGGGCAATGTGGGGCTCGCTGTCCCCGCTGCTGGGGGGCTGGAGGAGCTCTGTGGGGCAGAGGCAGCCCTTCCCTCGAGGGCAGCACCCCGCGGGCGGCACGGTGCTGCACTGCGGGCTCTGTCTCGCCAGCTTGAAGAACGTCTGACCCTACAAAGCCAAAGCGCGTTCGACCTTTTAAGTTGAGGCGTCCTCATGGTTTAGTCGGGGTTTTTTTCTTTCAGATATGTTGGGACCATTCGGGTCGAAGTGAATATTGGAGACACAGCTGCTCCAGTGCTCGTACTCTCTATGCCCCGAACGAGCAAACAAGTAACTACAGGGTTTTTTGTTGTTGCTGTTCTGATTTTTTTTAAATTTTTTTTTTTTCTGACAACGCTCCGTCTGTGTACCTGTGAATTCATTCACACCTCTTCTTTGCTTCCTCCCGAGGAGGCCGAGCTCCCCATCGCACCTCAGCCCCTCCCTGCTCCCAGCCCCCGCCCCTCGCAGCCCGGGACCCCACCGTCCCTGCTACCCTGCCGTCCCCAGGGCTCTGCGGGCTGCTCCCCCGAGGCCCCGAGGGGATTCTGAAGAGCTGCCCTCCTCTCGAGGCTTTGCATCCTCCGGGATGCCATTCCCCCTGCTCTCCGCGGCCCCGGCCGCGGGCCGGCCGCCCGCACGCCCTCTCGCCCTGGCGGCTGTTCTCTCGCTCATTATCGGATTTGGTGGTCGCTCTGTCTGAAGCGGAGAAGCGCTTGGGGTGAGACCCCGCGAAAATGGTGAAACGCAGCCGGGCATCGGTGGGCAGCCCCGGCTGCAGCGGGTCCGCTCAGTAACCCCATCTGCTCCGGCTGCGGAGTTTCCAGGCTGCCGCTTGCTCACCCCGTTAGTGAAGTTTGTTGCTGGGGTGGGTTTCACCCCCGCCGCTGCCTGGGGCGCTCACGGTGCCCCCCACCGCTGCTCAGCGCCGCAGCACAGCCCCGGCCGCCTCCTGAGTTACTTCGCCTGACTACTTCAGCTTAGGGACTGACTATCCTAGCTTAGCGAAAACAGACGCTGAGTATGGAGAATGAACCAAATATTAATATTTTCGAATATTTCGGTTATTAAAGACAGAGAGGAAGTAATTCTGGCGTCTGCTTTTGAATCCGTTTCTCATGCAGGGGCAGCCCTACGGGCGCCATCCCGCCTATGGTGCTTTCTTTAGGGAAGAAGTTGCGCGAGGAGTCCCCCAAATAAACACTCGTTTCTTCAATATGCCATCAGTTCCTTACAGTAGAAAAGGAGGAAAAGGGCTCGTGCTGGAGGGATTGTTTTGTTTTTCTTCCGCTAGAAGACATGCCGAGAGCTGCCGGGCGGCGAACTCCCGGCCGGGCCGGGAAGGAGGCGCGGAGCGAGGGGAAAGGGCCGGTGCCGCCGGTACCGCCGGGCCGAGCTCGGGGCTGGCAGCGCCCGCTGCCCTCACACCCCCGGGCGGTACCGCAGCTCGGGCCGGCCCGGCAGGACCGCGCTGCGGGTTCAGGGCCCGCTTCCCCCGCTCCGGCGCGGAGCCGCGGCCGAAGCTGCCGCGGCTGCCGGTACCCGGCCCTGGCAGAGCTCCCTCGGGGCGCTGCGAGGAGGGAGGCAGCGGGTCCGGGCCGGGGGGAGCCCCCGGCCCCGCACCGTCTCCTCTGCAGGAGGGAGGAAAAGAGGCTCCCTGGGTGTTGGACACGCAGCGGGGCCGCCCCGCGCCTGCCTCAGCACTTCCAAACGCGGTTTAGGATCCCTCTCCCTGCTAATTCAAATGCAAATCGGTCTCTTTCAGAGGCAGCTCCCCCCTCTCCACGCCCGCTGCCGGAGCCGAGCCTGGGCGCGGCCGGGACTGCGGGGCCGAGCGCCCGCTGGCTCCTCTGCAACCAGCAGGAGAGCACTTTTTTTTTGGTTTTGCTTTTAGAATATTTGCGAAGTGGCAAGAGGACGAAAAAAATTTAAATTAAAACTCGGAGATTTAACTAGAGTTTCCCGGAGATGCCCTTCGCGTGGCTGTGCCGAAGTTAAGGCGAGGCAAGATCCTACGCGCCTTTTCTCCAAGTGTATTCCGCAGCTTTATAATTTAAACTGAAACAATTCACAGCAACAAGGGATTGTTTAGAAAATAGAAGGAAACATCGTTGCAGGTAGAGGACCAACGTGCCTCCGCTTTAGTTACGATTCGTAATTAAAATAAAATTAATTTTCACACCATCCCGTTTTTCCACGCTCGAGGAAAACAGAGTTCCTCGCAGGAACAACACAAGGGCACAGGCAGCACGGGGTAAAAATTCTTCAGGGTCATTTTGCATCACTCTTCCGTGGAATGCTCTTTAGGGGGCACATAGGAATTTTTTTTTTCCCTTCCAGCCTTAGGCTACGGGAAGAGCCGTGAGTAGCCGGGGACGCTGGGCACAAGTGTCCGGGGGTCGCTGGTACCGAGGGCCTCGGGTGTACAGCACCGGGCAGTGCCCGGCGGCACAAAAACACCCGGTTCCAGCGGGGACAGAGAGCATCCACACGGTCCAGAGGAGTGCGGGAAGGGTCGAGTCAGTTCACACCACCCACATCCCAAGGAACAGCCGGGGCAGGCCCGGCCCGAGCGGGACTCGAGCGGCTCCGCTCTTTGGAGTCGCTCCCATGGCACAGAGGGACAGAGAGAGAGAGAAAGAAAAGAAGGAGGAGAGGGAGGAAAAGANGAGAAGAGAGAGGAGAGGGAAAGGGGTAAAGAAAAGGGAAAAGGAAAAGAAAAGGAAAAGGGAAAGGAAAGAGAGGAAAAAAGAGGAAAAGGAGAGGAAAAGGGAAAAGAAAAGAGGAGGAAAGAGGGAAAAAGAAAAAGGAAGAAGGAAAAGATAAATGGAAATGAAAAAGAGGAAAAAGGAGAGGAGGAAAGGAGAAGAGAGAAGAGGGGGAAATAAAAGCAAAGCCAGGAGAAGAGAGCAGAGGGGAGCCAGGCGATCCCGAAGTTGGCGGCAGGGCGGGCGCGGCGCGGGTGGGCAGGGCCGGCAGCCGCCCCGCCCCCGCCCCGCCGCCGCCGCCGCCGCCGCGCCCGCTGCCGGCCGTGCCCCCGCTAAAGGAGGCAGGGAGCGGGGCGGCGCGGCAGTGCGCCCCGAGCCGCGCCCGCAGCCCCGACAGCAGCCAGCGGGAACCGCGCCGGGAGGGATGCGGGGCGCCGGGGAGGAGGCAGGGGCGGCGATCGCGGCCCCCGCGCCGCTGTGAGCCCCCGGCCGCCGGCGGACAGCGGGATCGGCGGTGTATCCGCGTAGGCGCACGGCCGCCGCGCAGACACCCGCGTACGGCCGCCGTCCGACAGCAGCGCCGCTTTCCGCCCCGGGAGCGTCCGCCGAGGCGCAGCCCCGATGCCCGGCGGGACGGCGGGGCCGCCGCTCGGGCGCGTAGCTCCCCGCTAGAGGCGGCGGCCCCCGCGGGCTGGATGCGCGTCGCCGGTGCGGGCGGCACCCCCGGGCCGGCCGCCGGGGCCCCGCGGCGCTAGGGGCCGTCCGGGCCCCCCGCCCCGGGCCGGCGGCGGCGCGGGGATGCTGGCGCTGGGGCAGATGGACGGCGCGCCCCGGCAGGGCGCCTTCCTGCTGGGCAGCCCGCCGCTGGCCGCCCTGCACAGCATGGCCGAGATGAAGGCGCCGCTGTACCCCGCGTACCCCCTGCCCGCCGGGCCCGCCTCCTCCTCCTCCGCCTCCGCCTCGCCCGCCTCCGCCTCGCCCTCGCCGCCGCTCGGCTCCCCCGGCCTCAAGGCGCCCGCCGCCTCCGCCGCCGCCGCCGCGGGCGGGCTCTCGGCGCTGGGCACGGCCCCGCCGCAGCTCTCGGCCGCCACCCCGCACGGCATCAACGACATCCTCAGCCGGCCCTCCATGCCCCTGCCGGGCGCCGCGCTCGCCTCCGCCTCGCCCTCCGCTTCCTCGGCGGCGCCCGCCGGGCTGCTGGCCGGGCTGCCCCGCTTCGGCAGCCTCAGCCCCCCGCCGCCGCCGCCGCCCGCCCTCTACTTCAGCCCTGGGGCAGCCGCCGCCGCCGCCGCCGTGGCCGCCGGGCGCTACCCCAAGCCGCTGGCCGAGCTGCCCGGCCGGACGCCCATCTTCTGGCCGGGGGTGATGCAGAGCCCGCCCTGGAGGGACGCCCGCCTCGCCTGCGCCCCCCGTGAGTACCCAGCGTCGCGGGGCAGCGGGGGGAGAAGGCCCGGGGAGCCCCGGCGGGAATCCGCTCCCGGTGCTGGGGAGTCCCCGCTCCCCGGCATCGCTGTGAGACCCTCCTGCCCCTCCACCCGGGGCCCGGCCGTAGCCGAGGGGGCTGGCTTTGCCTCGATTTTTTTTTTTTGTTGTTGTTGTTTTCGTTTCTTAAGTTCGCTTTGCTCTCTCCGTCCCCTCGGTCAGCGCAAAACTCTGTAATATGTCGCCGGTTGTCGCCGGCGAAAAGCGGAGCCCTCCGAGGGGAAGGTGGCCGCGCTGCCGCCGTCGCTGCTGGGCACCCTCGGGGCCGGGGTTGGCTTTAGGGGTGCGCACAAACTTTCCCCGAGCAGGACTTTCTGTTACCGCCCGCTCCCACCGGCCGCGGCTTTTTTAGAAAAAAAATTAGGATTTGCCCGCTCAGATTTTTGATCCTTAAAGGAAAAATAAGCAGGGACAGCCGAAAGGCCAGAGCCTTGCTTAGGCAGTAGTTTTCTTACACACGCACCCCCCGCTTAGAGACCCCTCCGTCCCCTGGGGCCGCTTGAGAGTGAAGCGCTTTCCCAAATCCGTAGATTAACTTGTCTGTCCCTGCCTTCCCTTTCTCTCCCCCCTCCCTTCGCCAGATCAAGGCTCAATTTTGCTGGATAAGGACGGAAAGAGAAAACATACAAGACCCACTTTTTCTGGCCAGCAGATTTTCGCTCTGGAAAAGACTTTCGAACAGACGAAATACCTGGCGGGCCCGGAGCGAGCCCGGCTGGCCTATTCCCTGGGGATGACGGAGAGCCAAGTCAAGGTGAGAGCAGCGGGTCACGCACCGGGCCGTGCGGGGCTGGAGGAGCGGGGAACAAAAAGGTCCCACCGCGGAAACGGCGTCGGTCCGAACCGGCCGGAGATGCTGCGGGCTGGCGTGGCCGAGCCCGCGGGCACACGGCGAGCGCTTCCCCGGCAGCCACCGGCACTTCTCCCCTTGTTGTCTTACTGCGGGGCCGAGAAGGTTATTTTAAAGCATTTTAAAAACCAACCAAATTGAACCAAAGAAACCTGAGCAAGACTCGGAAGCCGTGAACACCACGGGGGTAGTCAGTGCGCTGGGAAAGGCAGGGAAGGGTGATGTTGGGGTACCGCACTGTCGCACCCGCACTCTTACGTTTTGGTTAAAAACTCTGGGCTTTGGGCAAAGCGGAGGTGTGAGGGGTCGGGAGAGCGGGCTGAGCTCCCCGAGAACACGCAGAGGCGTTTGCTCGGCGGACTGGGCCCGAGGGGGCCCCTCGGCGGTGCTCACGCTTTCAGCCTGATCCGCAGAGCCTCCTTTGTCACTGCAAATACGTCCCGATGGATGCGAATAAATTATTGCAGCTTCTACAATGAAAATGCCCCCCTCCTCTGGCAGCGTCCTGCCGGAGAGTAAACACATCTGGCGGGCCGGGGGGAGGTAGGGAAAGGAATGAGCCCCAAATGCGTGTTTTCCCGCCCCAGGCAGGATGGCAGGGAGCGGCCCGGTCCCGGCGCGGGTCCCGGGGCAGCTGGGTTCGGCCCACGCCGGGCGGGCTCCGCACCGGACCCGGTGTCGGCGGCTGCCGGGAGCGCGGGGCCGCGGGGCTCGGCCGCTTTCGTTGCGGGGAGATGGCCTGAAGGGCGGCGGGGCGGGAGTCGCTGCCGCACACCGGGGATGGGGACTGGCGGGCAGCCGGGTGGGAACAGCCCGGGCCGGCCCGGCCGCCGCGGTGGCCGTGCCGGTGATGGTGACGGTGGCGGCGGGGGCAGGTCTGGTTCCAGAACCGACGGACCAAGTGGCGGAAGAAGCACGCGGCCGAGATGGCGACGGCAAAGAAGAAGCAGGACTCGGAGACGGAGCGGCTGAAGGGCGCCTCGGAGAACGAGGAGGAGGACGACGACTACAACAAGCCCCTGGACCCCAACTCGGACGACGAGAAGATAACGCAGCTCCTGAAGAAACACAAACCGGGGGGCGGCGGGCTGCTGCTGCACCCCCCGGAGGGGGAGGCCTCCGTCTAGCCCGCTTCGCCCGCCGCCGCTTTCGGAGATGTACAGATCTATTTTTCTAGACTCTACGCGCCCGGGAGGAGGAGGAGGAGGAGGAGACGCCGGAGGGGGAGCAGAGAGGACTGCAGCGGGCCCCGGCGGGCGCGCCCGGTCCCCGGCGCCGCGTGTTGTTGTAGGGTGGCGGGCGGAGGGGAGCGGCGGGGGCCGCCCCGAGCCCCGGCCCCGCTCTCCCGGCCGTGCGGCGGCCGCGTCTTTGCCGGCTCTTTGTAAATAAACCGTGAGTCAACCGCGACCATAGGCGTTCCTTACTGTGAATATTTAAAATGTAAAATACCTTCTTTTTTTTTTTTTTTTTTTTTTGTACGGTGCACTGAACNGCCGGGGGCGCAGCCGCCCCGCCCGCCCCGCGCTCCCCGGCAGCACCGGGGGCACCGCAGGAGCCGCCGGGACGGCGGCAGCGGGGCCGCCGAGGAAAAAGCCACCGCCACCGGTCCCTCCCTCGGGCCGAAACTGCAGCGGCCCCGCGTGCTATTTATTAGTATTTTTGAAACACTTTCTGTTGCGGTCGTCGTGCAAGGGAGGGGTGGGAGGGGGGGGAGAGGGCGGAGGGACAGAGTTTGCTTTCATTTACACCGTTTCCAATCAACCGCGTGTTGAAAAAGTAGCTGGTGGGAATTGTCACAACCACTGTCATTCAAAATATAAAATTCATTTAGTTGCTGTATTTGAATTTAAAGTGTGTCTTCTTTTGTATCATACGGAATACTAGAGAATGTAAATTGTTTTCTTTCTTTTTTTTTAAAGCTGATAACGATGATATATCGTGATATAGCATCTTAACATTTATTAATTTATATTAAAAATAATTCGGTTTGTAAAGAGAAGAAAAGCCCTTTGCAAGACCAGTTAAATGTAATGCACTTTCTGTTAAAAAAACAAAACAAAACAACAAAACGATAAATCAATTAAACCAGTTTAAAGACGTCTGCTGCCTTCACTAAAGGGTACAGATAATCTCATTTTATCAGAGATTAAATAATGAAACCACGGTACAGGGGGAGGAAAAAAAAAGAAGAGATAATTTTCATTGTCTATTGTTGATTCTTAGCAGTAGGGGTTTTTGTTGTGGTTCGGTTTGTTGGAAGATTTTTGTTGTTTGGGAGCTTTTTTTTTTTTTTAAAGAATGGAAGTTGATAATTTTTCCGTGGAAATTCAAGAAGGATACGGATAAAATAAGCCGTTGGTTGTTTGGGGACGTGAGCGGGCAGGCAGTTTCCACCCGACCACTGGAGAGGTTCGGCTCAGCCTAAATTAGGCTGTTTCAACTTTTTCAGAGCGGGCGACGCAGGGTTTCATTAACGGCAGGGTGTTACCATCATTATGGGAAAGAAACCGCTTTCCAAGAAGAAAACAGTGGATAAAATAAGAGCCCGGCTAAGCGTCTAGAACAAATAGACCCAATACCAGAACAACTGGTTTAAATTGAAACTCATTATCCAACGCGATCATTTCCATATCTAAACAGTCCAGAAACAATCGCTTTTTTTTTTCTTCCCGAGGACCAGCAGAGCAAATAGAATCGCTGACATTAGAGAGAAAAAGGGCCAGCTATTCTGGAGGAAATAAATAATTAAACAAATTATTCTAATTGGGAATAATTTTCTAAAAAAAAAAAAGAAAATAAAGAAAGTAGGGCAAGGGTTTATTCCTCTTTCGGCTTACACAATGCCGGGGCCGGGAGGAGGGAAGGAGCCCGGCGCTCTGCGGCTGCCTCGGCGCTGCTGCCCCGGCTCTCTCTGGCCGGGGTACCGGGGGCTGCCCATCGTCCTCCGACACTCCCATCCCCACTCCACCTTTCCCGACTCGTTGTGAAGGCAGGAAGGGAAAGGCCGGTCTTTTCCCAGACAGCTGGCTCGGCCCTGCCGGCTCACGCCGTTACGATTTCCCCGCGGGTTTTGCGGGGCGGCGGGAGAGGGATCAAAGTACCGCGGGTCCGGATCAGCGGGGTGGGGACCCGCCGGAGCCGGGCTGGGGTCTCCGCCGGGACAGGACTGCCCGCACACCCTCAGCCCCTTCCCCCGGCGGCCACTCCGGCCCCGCTCCCCCGCAGCCCGGCCCCGGCCCTCCCGAGTGCCCCCGGGCTGCCACCAGTGCTCGGGCGGTCCCCGGCCTCTTTTCCAGTTCACCGCAGCACCGACTGAGGCTTTCCAGTTAATTTACTTCTGCACAGAGACCCAGCTGGCCACCAGTTGCAGTTGGCACCGTCCAAGTGGAATCGCAGGGAAAAGAGCCCAACGCTGCCCGCTTGGTTAGGCTGGTTTTGTCTGGGGCGCTGGAAGAAAGAGCAGGGGATTCACACGAGCTCACGGCCCCCCTTTTCGGGACATGTTTTGGAAGCCAAAGCCGGCTGGGCTCGCTCTCCTCCAGGAAAAGGACTTTTTAGGAAGAGATTCAATAGCTAACCTCGGGATCGCTGCCACGGACAGCACGGCGAACAATTAAAAGACAAATGTCAGCGGGCTTCACGGGGCGGGAGGTTCCCCCCGTGCGCGGGGGCCTGCCCGGCCGAGATCAGCCGCAGTTTCGGCTCAGCCCTTCGTGCAGGCAGGAATTCGCGGCGGAACTCTATGATCTCCGGGATAACGATATTTAAAAAGCGCTGCACTGCCATGTCCATAGGGAATGGGGCCGGCGGAACCGCTCCCCGGCAGCCGCCCCGAGCTCGGGCCCGGGCCGGAACCCCCGCGGGGAGTAAGCGGCCGCGGACACGCGTGGGGAGCTGGACGGGCCGGTCCCTGCTTAAGCGGTGGGAGACCACCGCAGGCCGGTCCCGACAGCTCCCTCCGCACGCAGCTTTTGGCTTTCCCTTCCTCGGTTTGACAGCCCACTCCCTTCCCTGTGCGGGATTTCCAGGCTCAGCGGAAATAAAGGCAGCTTTTTCTGGGATTTCCCGGCTCAGGGGAAATAGAGGTGGCTGTTCCTGGCTTTACCCTGTCCCTAGTCCCTGCCTTCTCTGGGGAGTAGAAGATACCGCCGGACAAGTTCCCGGCTGTGCAATCCCAAGGTGCCCAAAGCATCCTCCCTACTTTTCCAAGCCCTCTGCTTTGTCGGGGTACTTCGCAAAGGGAACTCGCTGCGGTCCGTCTCCAGCCCCAGCGAGCATCGCCGTGGGCAGAGAAAAAACTTTTTCTTCCCCGTAGAAGCGCCCCAAGCGCAGGACCTGCTCCGCGCCGTGCAATAGCCGTGGGCACCGCGGGACTGCGGGGAGGGATGGAGCGAGGAAGGCATGGGAGGCACGGGAAGAAAAAGAGGGCCCAGGGACCACCCCGTCCCCGGTACCCCGCTCCCGGCCGGCAGCTGCTGCCTGCGGGACATATCCATATGGATGCGGACATATGGACGCGGGCAGGATCCGCACCGCCGTGCCACAGGGGGGGGACGCAGGTTACAAGGGGAAGCCCAAGGCCGGCGGGCGGGCGGGAGCGGCCGCAGAGAGGAGGAAAAGGAAGAGCTCTCCGCCCGTGGGGTAATGAAGGGGCCGCTCTATTCGTGGCGTGGGCGCTGTGGGGAAGCCCAGCCCGTAGACCGCTGTCACCCGGCCCCTGACAAGGCCCTACAGCAGCGCTGTCACAGCCCCGAGGCCTTGGGGCTCTCTCATTCCGACAGCAACTCCCGCTCAGAGTCCCCGGCGCAGGCAGCAGGCAAGGCAATGCCTAACCCTGCCGGAGGGATGCCCAGACCGACAGCCACGCGGGGACAGCGCGACCATTTCAGAGAGCGATGGCTTCTCCCGCCCTTTCCCTCACGCGTGGTCTCCTGTGATGAGCTCCTGAAATCCCGTTATCCCCCGTCACCTCTCAGTACTATTAATTTTTAACTCTTCCCACATTACACGCACGGCGTCTTCCCTCCGCACTCCCTCCGTTTGCTGCCGCGATGCTGTTTGGTGCAAAACTTTGTTTGTACCCCTGCCAGCCGCCCCGAGGCTTTGCTTTAGGGACACGAGTGGTCCCGCCGGCCAGAGAACCCGGGGGCTAAATGAGGGTGATGGGCTTTCAGCCCCTGCCCGGACACTCCGAGTCCCTTCCCATATCGCGGCCGCGGGGAGAGACACCGCTGGGAGAGGAGAGGCGCTTGCTGAGGGATCCACCGCTCAGAGCCGGCGTCGCTACCCGCAAATTAAAAAGTCAGATGAACTGCTCCCTCCTAATTGCAGCTCCGCCTTTACCTTCTGCACCGATAGGTATTTCCCAGATACACGTTTCTGGCGGCGCTTGCCAGCTGTCTCCAACAGCGGTTACAAGTCTCCGTGAGGGATGCAAACATCTGCCGGGGGAGGAGGAGGAGGAGGCGGCGGCGCTGCCGCGGGGAGCAGCGGGGACCCCGCACCGCGCCCGCCGAGGGCCCGGCAGCGGCTCCGCGCCCCAGAGAACGTGGCTGATGAGAATAAAATCATTGACACAAGGGCACGAGCAGGCAGCACCGCGCCTCTCTGCGTGTCCCCTGGGCTCAAGCCTTGTCCCGGGGCCCGGGGCTTGCGGGAGGCGCTCGGCGGGGCCGGTCGGTGGCCGCGCTGCCCTCCGGGGCCGGCGGGATACGGGGAGCGCCTGGCACCGGCCCCGCGGCAATAACCCGCTTCCGCACACCCAAGTGCATCCCTGTAATAACGTCCTCGATCATTTATTAAAAGTCGTGTCAAGCGAGCCCGTATAATTCATCTTTATGCAAATACATCAATGTCAAGCCATTAGTGTATTGCTCGGGTTTTTTATTAAAGTGCATTCTTTTTAATTCAACTCAGCAAAATACGAGCCCTATTGCTCAAGAATTATAGCAACTATTAGAGTAACATATGGGCAACATGCACTCAGAAAATAAAAATCAACAGATAAAGTGGCAGGGTCACAACGGGGAGCAAACACTTAACAAAATGGCAGTGGGGTAATAGATTTTCCGCCCGAGCCCCCGGCTCTGGGGTGTCAGGAGGAGCCCGCCAGCGGGATCGTGGGGCGGCCCTGCCCAGAGCCCGCAGCCATCCCCGCCCGCCCCAAGCTCCAGCACCTTCCCGGGTCCCTTCCTGGCCGGGGCTGCGGGGGCGCAGCCCTGTCCCGCCGACACACACCTCCGCGCCGCCCCCCTCCGCACCCCCAAGCCCATCCCGGATTTAATGAGAGAGTTGCCCACATCCTCATCACCCCAGCATGGTAATTGAGCAGATCTATTAACTTGTTACACTAGATTTGTTTAAAGAGACTATTACACAGTCATTTAATCAATTTGTTACACTGGAGGTCCTGACTTATGAGACACTTGCCGTATGATTCCTTAATGACTGAATTAATTTGTTTTAATAAAACCAACATTGTGTACAAGCACATTTCGAGAAATGTAATTTTGGAGACGGAACAGTCCAATGCTTCATCTGATTAAGTCTTTTCTATGGTTTATCAAAGTCGGGAGTTGCCGTCATAAACTGCATGTATGGGGTATTTTTCTTTTTTATAGCGTCATTAATTTAATATGGATCATTAGTTCTTTATACACATGCATGTTCTGACAAATGTACCCAATGAATAACGCACCTAATGTGTTCGGGCTCAAATGCATCACGCCATAAACAGAAACTGCCGCGATAGAAATAACAATAAACAATAATAACAACAATTAATATCGCGGCCGCCCCGCTCCCTCCCGTCCGGCCGCGCTCGGGGCCGGTTTGGGGCCGGAGGAGCCGGGGCGCTCCCCAGGCCCCCACATCACACCGGGCTCACGGCGGCGGCAGCGCCGATGCATTTAGGGTGAGTTAAGGTTATCCCGAGAGCAGATGTAGGACAAGAAAATCGGTTTTGCTCCTGATGGGAGCTGACGTGTGTGGAATAAGTGTAAATAAACACGAGGGTCCCCAAGAAAAGGAACTTGATGGTATCGATTATGTAAAATAATCGCCGCATTACAAATGTTAATGTACTATGGTAATGCACTGCAAACAGCCGGCGTGCCAGGGCCGGCGCTGCGAGGGGGAAGGAGAAGGAGCAGCCTCGGGAAACGCTCCGGGAACCGGGACGACGGCAGCGATACCGACAGCGTTCCCGACAGTGATGTCGCTGTCGCGGGGACAGGAGAAATGACCCACGCGGGACACCACGGGCACGGCGGGACACCCGCCCGGCCGCGGCATCGCCACACGCGGGGCCGTGCACGGCGCCAAGAGCCAAAACGACTTCTGTACAGAACGTCCCAGCGCCTTAATATCCCTCGGAGGAGGCGTCTGGACAGGTTGTTCTCGTCTAAATCCTTACGTGCTGCCTTTGAAATTCCTCGCCCTGACCGTGCGGTTTGGTTTTGGTTTTTTAAAGTAATTTCCACCGGCGACCTTGTGGTCCAGAGAGTCTGCCGGGCACCTACTTCTCCTTAGGCACTGGGCATCTCCTTTTTAAACATGAACAGGTATTTCTCAGACTCCAAGGGGAACATAAACCTCAAGTCAAAAAGTGACGCTGCTGCTACACCTGGCGCCTCCTGGCCGGGATGAGCGGTCACCGGCCTCACACCTTCCTCTGCAGACAGAAACCTCGGCTGCAGAGCCCACCGAGCAGCAGCGTTTTCCACACTGTAATCATCTGCACATAGCAGAACTTAAAATTTAAACCCGAAGAGGCTTGCTGCTCGAGGAAATAAAACGAGATGGTGAAAACATATCCTCAGAGCCGTTTTTCACCCTCCTCACATGGTTTCTCGTAGATAAACTGCCCTTTTCCCTCCAAGGTACATCTTCTATCCCTTTATAAACGCAGGCAGCACACCCACCAGCAATGCATGCAGGAGGTGTATTTAAGTAAATGGATTCGACCTTTTGGCCATTTTAACAGATGCTGCTTCTGACCACCCCAAAAAGCTTGTTTAAAGTTAACAACATTAAGCATTGGAGGTCACAAGGCCAATTCAAGGTCATTTTAATTCCGGCTAAAGGTTAATTAGATCACTGCATTAAAGCAAAAATAGACTATACTCAACTTTAATGAGGACAGACAAGTTTTTTTACACACCTCTCAACTGTTCCCTTTATGATAAGGATATAGGCTATGTATCAGAGAAGAAATCTTGCTGTCAGTTCCACAAATCAAGCTACAGGAGCTCCTCTGGCTTTACACTGGCCAGGCATAAATACAGTCCTTGGTTCGTTTGAATTCTTTTTTTGTTTGCAAGACTGGGCATCTGGGTTTCCTGCTACCCTTTCCTCTGTCCCCTCACAGAGAGCCCAGGGTTGCTCTGCCCTGCTCTGAGGAGCACCAGCCTCCATGTCCAAATGTGCATGCTGGAGGTGAGATCATTGACGTCAGCAGGACTCATGGATGGGGAGGCATTTCCCCGGGACTGATGTTGCCAACTCACAGAGACAACAAGCCTCGTTTGGAAAACTCCACAATACTTTGCTCAGAAGTCCTGAACCAAATGGGAAGGCAGTTCCTCATCTGGCAAGTGTTTGTGAGCTTTCATAATACTTCGCACTCTGCATTTGACAAATCCAGATTTTTTTTTCCCCAAAATTTCATTTTATAAAAAAATCCAGATATAAGACACCATCCCTTCTGAGGGCAAGCAAAGAGACCTCTACCTGTGTGTTCTTTCTCCCGTGCAATCCCCAGCTGCTGGGCTGCAGGATACTCTGGTGTGGACTTCTCTCTGGATGGAGCTGTTCATCGTTGAGTCAGAAGCTACATCAGAGCTGAGCAGAGAGGCCAGACATCCTTTTTTTTAGGGAAATACCCTCACTGCTGGGCCTCTAGCTGATCAAGACTCTCATCCCTCATGTGTTTCCAAACTGGATGCACAATTCAAGTCTCCTTCATAGACACCTTCTATGGGAGAACTTCACCCAAATTATGGTTCCTAGAGGAAAAAATGTGGCTTGGCAGATATTTTTTCCAGCAAAACCCTGTACCGTAGTGAAAATTCTTAATCAGTTCAACATATAAAATCAAGCCAGAACATCAGGCTAGAAATAAGGGTTTGTACTGATTATTAAACTAAAAGTGTTGGATGAATCACTGACATGCAAGGATAATGATGTGACTTATGGACTTATGTTCCCAATATGACCATTTCACCAGAACAATTGCCCAAGAGCCCCAGGACATACTCTAAAGCCCCCACTCTGACTTGCCATGGAAATGTGACCGGAGTCACCAGGGAAGGAAAGCCATCTGAGGGCTGAGGGATACTGAGACACAGGAAGGTGTCGGAGCACCAGGCGAGTCACCAGAGGGAAAGAAGTGAAGAAGAGAGAGCTGGGGAGCTTATGTGCCAGACTAAACAACGAAAAACCTGAATGATCACTTCACAGCACTTGGTCACTAATGTTATTTTCATCTTAAAAGAAACGAGTGTGAATGGCACAGCAATCCCTAGCAAGGTACCCACAGAAGGAACAGCCCCTTCTTCACATACCTCTGGGTACCAAAAACATCTACTGAAATCAGGATCGGGTTGTTAGTTATTTATGATCACTGAAAGGGCTACATTTATTGGATAATTTATTTATAATGAATAATTCAACCAGTTTTATATGGAAGAGTTTAATTTCCTCAGGCTGCTCACTTGGGAGGCAGCAAAGCTGCATCACTACACATTTTTCAGAGAGCCTTCAATTCCTAAATCTGGTTCCTCTGTTACTTAAGTTACAACACAATCACCAAATTCCAAGGTATTTTATGGATTTTTTTTTCCTGTCTTGATAGAGTGATTTCAGACACTCACAGCTTCCAACTACAGCATAAAACATCAGCAGGAGAGAGACTTGCTCTTGTAGCATTTTTGGGGTTTGCCCTGTATTTTGGAATGTACTGCTTTATTAAAACAGTATTATTGGTACATGCTGCTGGTGTCCTGCTATCCCTGCATGTCACATCACTGTTTCCTTGTGCTCTCCCCCCATAACCACCCTGAGACTCTCCTCTCACCCCCAGACACTTTGCAGACCAGAGTTGGCTGCTGACTGGGCCAGCCAAATTCTTCCCCAATACCTCCATCAGGACTAACCCAAACGAGCACTTGCCCCACCTTCTGTTTTCCCCATGGTGCAGGTGATTCAGACACAATTGTACCCTCACTGGATTGCACCCTGGTTGGACTTTTCCTTCCCAGTCATCTTAGCTTATCAAGAAGTTCACTTCAGTTTTTTGGGAGTTTGGTTTTTTTTTCTTATTTAAGTGACATGATGCTCCCAGTAAATATCCCACTGAAAGAGACACTTTATGCTCTGTCTTCTTGCTCATGTCATGAGGAGATATTTATAGAAGACTGTTGCTGGGTTCTTTCTTGTGTTTAGGATTTTTTTTCCCCCAAAGTTTTCAAAGATCTACATCCCACATTTTAAAAAAAATAAAATTAATACTTGCAATGGACAACTGTGCAATAAACAAACAAATAAGCCAAGCAGTCATGAATCTAATTCTCTGTTAGGAGAAATTATCCTTGCTTTGTCAGGTCACCTGCTGAGGACCGCTGAGGACCTTGGCAATTTGTTTTTTCTGGGGGCTGACAAACTCCTGATCAGATACTCCAACAATACCTTGCTATTTTGGTACAAATATCTTCCATTTGAAAAAAAAAGTGACCAGATCTAATACAGATAGATAGATAGATAGATAGATAGATAGGTGTGTAGGTGTGTATGTAAAATAAACCTTTACCTATCTAGGCATATCCCTGTGCACATCTTTATTTGAATAGCTGTTAATCGCTGATGTTCCCCGAGGAGACCAGCAGAAAGAATGTCAGGGGCCCTGCTCATAACCCAGCTGAATACCTGACTATTTTAAGGTACTCTGGAGCTGCATGAATCAGAAAGAAAACAGCTCCCCCTACCCATTTTATTAGAAGGCAATAAAATCTGGTGGTGTCTCATTAAATTTAATGAGCCTTCATAAAATAACCATTACACTGTGGAGGTAATGAAAAGAATAACTATGATGGTTAGTAAATAAACCAGCAAGGGTGATAGTACTAGATGTCCCAGATCCCCACCAGGTATCAAACAGGTATATGACTCCCTCCAAAAGAGTGTAAGGCACTCTTATGGTGCCTTACACACCTTTTCATGCATTGATACCTTCTTCTCTATCAGATTTGAGGAATTTCTTTCCCCTTTCCCACATGACAACAATGGCATTTATTTTTATAGCCCCAGGCTGCACGCGTAAAACCCTGAACAAACCAGCGCACAGGGATCCTTAAAAACTCCACTCAAATTTCCATCAGTGGCCATGGGTTTGGTGCCTGCCCATTCCTGAAGTTTCTTTTGAACCAGCCATCACTGCTGGAAATGTCACTGCAGAAGCCTCTTGGGAAAACTTTCTCATTTGGTGTAAATCAGCACCGTCCCATTCTGCACATTCTCTAATCATGGTGACAGCTGCAGGCACAAGATTTAGAAAGGTGGCCTAAAGTCAAAGACTTTCTTACCTGGCTCATGCATGCCTCAGAAATTAAAGAGTTAATCTAACTATAGGATCAGCTCCACTGAGAGTTTATGACTGCCTATAAAAAAGAAAGGAAAGGGCCTGGTAGAGACTGGCACAAAACTCCAGAACGTTGCTGTAGGAAATGCACCTTTTGCATTTCCCATTTCACCTGAAATAGCACGAGGAAAGATTTCATCAAACTGGGATTATTTACAGGAGCAAGCAATCTGATCTGTGGGCTTATTTCTATACCAGTGCTTCCTTCTGAGATTCCTTTTGCTCCTTCTGAGACTGACTGTACTACAGTACCACACTCCTCTGGGAGAGGAGACTTTTGTACCAGTGCAGCAGCCTGGGAAGTGGTCTTACCAACAAGCCCTCGACTTACTCAAAAGCCATTTCTAAGCAATTCATAGTCATTATTGCTATTTTATGGTAGAGGCAGTGTGATTTTTGTTGAATTATAAATATTGCAGATCTATTTGCCCCTTCCCCAGCAGCTCCCAAAGACTTGTAAACCCACAGTGTGATTGCTCCCTAATCTAGTTGAGGTGATGAAACGGTGCCAAAACTCTCATTGCAATTTCATTAGCATATTCATGAGTCGCACTTTTGCAGTGTTGCAGAAACAACACAAATTGGTTTGTGAATTGTGAACTCCCCTTTCCTTGCCGTCATCATCATCTTTTTCTCCAGAACCACAAATTGTAGGTTAGCAAGGCAAGCGTGCCTGGGTGACTTTGGGACTCCAGGGCTGCAGGAGCTGGTTAATGCACACCTCTGGGTCTCCCCGTGGTTCTCCCCTTGTCTGGCGCCGGTGTGGGAGTGCTCCGTTAGCGGAGGAGCGGGAAGCAGGGGAGCTGCGGGGCTTCCAGCTCTGCCAGCCGGCTGCACTGCCACAGTGTAGTTGTTTCCTCACCAACAGCAGCAATGACCACGACGCTGGTTAAAAGGATTAAGCGCAACAGGCACAGGCGGTTGCAATTTTCAGGTGACAGGGACAGGAGAAGAGCCACTCTGTAGCCTTGGCAGGCATAGGTGCCCGTCACTGGCATCCTGGTAGGATGCCTTGCAGGGGTAGCCATCTGAAACTCAGGTTACTTGAAGCAACAGGCTACAATGTTCCACTTCCCTCTAGGATTGCCGGGACATGCTCCTGAAGGGTCTTCCTTGACCCACCAGCAAGGTCTCTGATATTTAGGGGTGACACCTGCAAGTCCCAGCTGATGGGACAGTTTGCGTTCAGAAACTGCAGCAGAGTTTGAGGGAGAGCTCTTCCTGCAGCTCGGGCAGTAGGTGTGGATGCTCTAAGATAAACCCCGAGGCTTTAGAGCAGGGAATGTACTGCAGATGACAGCCCAGCCTCTGCCTTGTGCCAGCACCATCAGTAAAGCACCGTGGGGGGCAGTACCCACTCCCTGAGCACATGCAGCTGAATTCCACAATAAGCCAGCAGCTTTTAAGTATGTTCCACTTTAACTACACATCCAAAGAGACCTATCTGTTAACTTAGCACAGGCTGCAGTTACAACTCTTGCAGGGAAGTCACTCCTGTATCCATGGGGTCTTACTCTGGCACCACATTTGGTAAACCTGAGGAGTTCCCCAGCTCCATGGTGGGCACTGATCAGATGGGGAGATGGGAATACTGCTTCTGGGGAAGTTTTCTCACAGCCCAGAGTCATCCTCTGTGCAACCCAAACCTCTTAGGAACACAGGATATTAAATATATTTGAAATGGCAGACTTTCACATGGAACTTGATTTAATTTTTCTGTGGAAAGATCACTTTAGACTCGCATTGTTCACATGAAATAATGAAACATTACTGATTTAATTAGAGCTCAGTTTTCAGGCTGCACTTTCCATATTGTTGAAATTGCATTTTGCATGGGACAAAACTATCAATAGATAAAGCAATTTAAAAGGCACAGCTATAGAAGATATTCTCTTCCCCTTTTCTTTTGCTAGTTTCAATTCATTGCTCAATTTAAGTATGGAAATAATGTTTGTCAAAGATTTCCTGACACATGATTTACAGGGAAGAAAAAAAAGAAAAGATGGCAGAAGAATGATATGAAAAAACATCAGGGCATCTCCTGCTTGTACTTGTAACCCATTTATGGTACAATATACAGATAATCCAATCTACTGCTGAAAACAAGGTTTGTGCAGTTATGCTCCACTACTTCACAATGCTTCACTTAAAACTTGATAGTTTTCTCATATTTTCCTTCTCCTTGAACAGACAAAGTGGATTGGGCAGGTCCTAGCTGATGGAAATAACTGTTGACTCCTGAGCATTAGCTCTCTGAGGTTTTACATGGGGCTTGTGAGTTCAATTTAAGGAAAACAGGGAGTCAGTTTTTGAGATCACCACATATCCCTGAGGACATGGCAGGGCAGCAAGCCCCACTGCTGGGCCCCAAAATGGAACAGGAATGGGAAACCCTGTTATTCAAGTTTGCCATTCTCCTGTGGATAGAGATGGCCTCCAGAATGAACTTCCCCAGAGTTTGAGGTGAGACTGACTGGCCAGTAGTTCCCTGGGTCCCACTTCTAGCCCTTTTCGATGACTGGAGTGACATTTGCCTTCTCCCTCAGGCACTTCTCCTGATCACCAGAGACGATTGTGACCAGCCTCACTGTGTTGTCCATCTGCTCTCACAGCACTTGTGTATGCATCCCATCAGGACCCATCCATGTGGATGCCAAATTTATGTAAGTGTTCTTTAACCCAATTCTTCCTGGCCAAGGGAAAGTCTTCCATCCAATATTCCTCCTACCCCAGTCTCCTGGGTCAGAGGTTGCTGAGGGCTGGTCTTGTCAGTGAAGGCTAATGCAAAGAAAAGTGCTTGGTAACTTTACCTTTTCTGGATTCTCTCTTACCAGGGTCCCCTCTCTACCATTTAGTAATGGGCCCACATTATCCTTCGTTTTCCAAACACTCTCCCAGAAAAGAGCCAAACAAACACAACCAGAATTCTGACTTCTGGTTTTTCCTCATCCAGGAAAAAAGCCTGAAATATAGTTTTTGCCACTCACTTAAGGGACAGTTGTCTCCCTGCTAGCACAGAGGAGAAGTAACTGAAGCACACCCAGGAATGAATGCTCAGCACGTGGCTGGACAGCTCTCAGCAGGGCCAGTGATTCTGACTCACAAGTCCTACCAGACAACTGAGGCAATTCTCCCAAGTTTTCTAGCACAAAGTGAGGCATGAAGTGCACTATGTCCCAGCTTGAGGCACATGGGGTGAAAACTGAAACAATCCCACTAACTTTACCAGCATAGTGTGAATAGCAAAGTGATTCCAAATGAGGACTAAACCCCCCAGAATATAAAATCCTTGAAAACCTACACCCTTGATTCAAGGGTATAATCTGGCCATGTGTCATTGCTGGAAAAATCAGTTTGTTTGGACAATAATTTATCTTGACAGCAATATTTGTGCAAGAATGTTGGCACTGGTTGTGTTTCACTGCTAGAGCCACAGGATTTTTCTGTTGTCACCAACAGGAACTAGAGGAAGCTTTCCCTAGAGTAAGGGTTTTTCATTGTCTTGTTTGCAGTAAAGAAGCCTTTCTGAGCAAGCTGACATCCACCCTAAATTACTTCCCTGTGTAGAATGTCTGTGCTGTATAGTAGGAGACTGCTTATTTCTCATATTGATTTACACAAGGCAGGGTAGTGAACACACAATTAATTAATAGTTGGCTTCATTGGGAGCCAGCTGTTAGCCCCATAATTTACAATGGGAACAGTTTCAGGATAAGAAGAATTATACTTCTAGAAACTGTATTTCTGTGTTTTAAAGGTCAAACCCAGCTTCCACTAAGGTTCATGGAGACCCTAATGATCTGAAAGTGATGTTATGTGCCGATGCATACCGCCATGGGTTTCACCTCTTACTGAAAAAATGACTTTTATGGGACACATCATCCTTAGCATAGTCACAGGTATTTTCCCCAGGCCAAATCAGAAATGGTACTGTTAAGTCTGTACATTTCTGTCCAACTTTCCTCCTGAAATAAGTCCAATCCAACAAACATTTCTTTCAAAATTTCCAGGTTACTGAGCTAAACCTTTCTATTGCTTCTGTTTAAATGTTATTTGTGTCTAGGTGCCATGAAATAATTCCATGCAATACAACTTGGCTCCACAGCCAATGGATTAATTTATTGACAGAGCCTTCCTCAATCTATTGGGTCAGATATTAAAGAGTATTTAATTTGCTGATACCCTTGAAGCTAAAATGCAGACATTATTTCCATGTGTCGTCATATCAGGAATTCACCCTAGAGGGTCATGAACTAACACTTTCTGTATGTTTTGAACACACTTTTCTCAGCCTCTCTGAAGCACTAGGAAGTTAAATGCTTGCACTGCAAATAAACTGGCCTCTGTTCCCAGGCCTGATAACCTGAAGGGTGGCCATTACTTCACACATTCTTTTTCCTGGTGCCAAATACACTGTGGAGAATATTGGAAAGAAGATAAGAGAAGAATGCACATTTTGCAGGACAGAATGCCAACATCTGACACCTAGGAAATGAAACCTGGCAGAGTCTTAGGAGTTGGCAAAGAAAACCTAATGATCCCAAGTGACCTAACATACTATGTAGCCTGTTCCTGTGCAACTTTGCCTTCCAGGATTTTTAACGTGAAATATAAGATGCCTCTATCTTCCTGAAGGTCCTGTCATGAACAGCAGCACATTGAGGCTAGGCTTTGGTGCACAGCCTGAAGCAGCCAGTGGTTTAAACAACTTCTTCACATGGATATTTCTGAGGGTGGGTTGAGAAGAAGCTGAAATCCTGCCAAGGAGGACTGAGGAGCACCTGAATGTTTTTTTAGCCTTATGTTGTAGACTCAAAAGTGCTGGAAGTCTTGCAGGATGTTTGGATCAGTGTCTGTGCTTCACATCTCACCCCAGCTAGGTTTGGACCCAGAGGACATTATCTGGCTTGTCTGCAGGCAGGCTGCCTTCAGTTCAGCCTAGGCAGGAGCCTATAAGGGAAGCAGAAGGAGCCCAGCAGATCCCCTTGGCTCTGGGGAGGAGTGGCTGGATGTGCACATGGATCCAGAGAGGCTGTGGGACTGCCAGCAGAGCCAAGTGCAACAGTCACAATAACACACAGAGGGTCCACGTGATGAAAAGGAAAGATTCTCAGAGTTAATATTAGGATGAGCAGCACACTGGGTCACAGGCTGAATTAACCCAGAGAGAACGGGGTAGGATTTTACATAACCTTTCTGGCGCCTGGCTACACACGAATGCCACTGCAATTTGGGGGAGAATATGCATGTTCTTGCCATTTATGTTGTGATTTTTGCATGTTTAACAGAGTTAAAGAGTTTAAAACTTGGGGTAGTGTGGAGAGCCCATTTATGCTCTGACTTTCGTGGACTTTTCATCAGCCTGATGTGATGACAAAAGGTGCTGCTTGCTCACTAGTCCCATGCCTACAGTGTCAGCCTCTGGGTAAGAGCACCATTATAGGACAGCCCCTTAGGCTGCAGGGCCTGACAATGGGAAGGGACACAGCTGGATCTGTATCCTTCTGTTTTGACCTGCAGCTGTATAAAAACCAGCCCCACTTCTTGCCAAAGTGTAAGAACGTGAGAAGAAATTACCTTTCATTGCCATGAAAGGTTTCTATCAAGATACAGAAGCTGAAGAGGAAAATGAGGTCTGGAAGGACCCTTTAAAATGCTTCTGTTGCCCTCCTCAGAGGTGCTTGGTTTGGGGCACAGTAGACAGCAGAGGTGCTGCACCAACAGGAGATTCCTTGCTGCATCCAGTGGATGCTGAATCAGCTTCTCTTCATGAGTTCATCTCAGAAAGGCTTCCCTTTGAGCAAGAAAATGAAGGAACTTGTGGTTTTGTCTCCCCCAGCCAGCTGAAAGGCTTATTTACAATAATAACAATGATGATTGTATAATCATCAATCATTATAATAATGATTATTTTATAAACAGGAACAGTAAGAATGGGGTTAATAACAAAGGAAAGGAACTTCCTTGCAAATGAGATTAATAACAACAACTCAAATCAAGAATTCCTGTATGCCAGTTCAAAGCCCGTAGCTCTTATTCGTCTCATTAATGTAAAGCAGACTTTTGTTCAGAAAAGTATGAGCCAAAAGCCAATGTTTTGATGTTTATGTTGTTAGCCTTTATTTGGTGACTTTTTTATGGTACTGGAATCATGCTACTTGCTCTTTTACTGCCTCAGGTTCTTTACTGTTCTTACTCCAGGACTTTATTTTGGGGATTTTGTATTATTTAAACAAACAAGAGATGTAAGACTGCTTCCTCTCAGAAGCCCAACCTCAGTTGGACCCATGGCTCTTTTGGGCAAGTCTTGCAGTGACTGAACTGCCGCTTTTCTGTGGAGAGGCAAAGACAATTCACAGCAGCATAAGGGTGTTTGCTGCCAGCCTGCCAGGTGGACAATCTTGGGATACCTGATTTGTCAAAACCACCTCACCATATGAAAATGAAGAGGAAAACACCTCACAAATTTCAACTATGCACATGCTGCATCCCCCTCTGCTCCTCCCAGGGCTTGCCTTGTGTATTGGAGAGCAAGCCTGCAGCTCTGGCAGCAGGTTTGCAGCTTCATTCACTTGCTCTCCAGAACTAAACTCTCTTGACCAGGCCATGGAAAAGTGGGGTAAGATGAAGGAAAAAAGGCAAAGATATCCAAGTAAAGGCAAATCTTACTGAAATCAGTATACATTCTCACACCCACAGAAAAAAATTGGTTAATATTTGCTTACTATTTTGAATGTGCTCACATTCTTTTTCATTGGAAGCATTTATTTCTTTTAATGTTTCATTTGATTAAAAAAAAAAAACCCTGATAATGAATGAAATACCTAATTTTTGGTCAAGAAAAACATCCTCCTCAACCACACAAAAATTTTGATGGATCATTTATCATCTGATGAAAAATAAAGTCCCTTTGGTTTTGACTAATTCAAAATACACTTTTAATACCCTACAGCACAGGGAAATTGAAGGAAGGCCTGGTGCGTATTTTACCTACAATATTTACTCCTGCAAAAAAAACTCTGGAAAAAAAAACACTCCCGGAAAAAAAATTGAGGAAAGAAGTATTTTGCCCAAATGCTTTGGGTCGCTCTGTATCACATTCTTTGGGCTTCCTTGAATTATTTTTTAACATGATTTTGACACCCACACATACCCACAGAAACACCCTCTACACGGCCAAAATAATTTATGGTAGCTCCCTCTTCGCTTCCGGTAAAGAACTAAATCCAAGTCCCCTGCTGGGCAAGGAAAACTAAATGCAAAACCACTGACAAATCCAAAAATGACAGCAGGGCATTGGAGAGTGGAGACATCAGCACGGCCATCAGCCCCTTTTGGGAGGATGCCATCGAGAGAGGCTGAGTGCTCGTGGCTGGGACAAAGGGCAGCACAGGCAGGACACACTAACGAGGGCAGGAATGACCAGGGAGCTGCTGGCTGCGAGCTGAGCAACGTGTGCCGACAACGTGGGAGTTTTCCCTGCCTCTCTCTTCCCTTACAAGATAGATTTCCTTCTGATCGTTCAATTGTTGCTCATGTTAGAGCATCAATGCTTCCCCCACTGATTTACAATTGATCAGGGAGCACGCTCCCTCCTAACCTGCTGTTTTCTTCTTCCTCAGCACCAAACCTTTTTCTGTATGCAGCGGCAGAGAAACACCTGAAAAATTTACCCGGGGTTTTGTCAGCCTTCCTTGCTTGTTTTGCTTTCTCCCCCGGCAACAAAAGAGTTGTCAAAAGTAATGTTTATAATAATTTAACGGATTATTTGCTTATTAGATATTAATCATTCCGCTGTGGCCGGGGTCCATGCTGGTGCTCCTCTACTAGAACAGTGATTCTGATCTCAATTAGATTATGTCTCTCTCCTTTACCTCCCCATAAATCATTCCGGCAAACTGAAATTAACAGCTACTGGAGCGCATTAATAATCTGCCTCACACATTGGAAAATGCATTAGCCGGAACCCTCCCATCACTCTGACTGTTAAGCACATCATTTTGTTTATGAAATATAAACATTTCATGGAAGAGCTCTCCCACATTTCTCTGGGCCTTGTGACAGCTAAAATGATTGCCCACAATTGCCAGTCAGTCAAGCGCCCAAATAAAGTTTGTTTAAAGCCATGGTTCTGTGACTGCCCTATTTTCTCAGGCATTAAAAAACCCATGTTTAAAATAAAACTCTTCTTTATCTGGGAAGAAAGGAAAAAAAGAATAGCTGTGTATCTGTCGGAGTTGTACGGAGACAGATGTACACTTTGCAAAGGCTCTACGGTTTCAATATTTGGTTTAGCTTCACAGAGGAGGAAGTGCTGCCAAATTCTTTGCAAAATAAAGCTCCGGAATAATGATTTTTAGGATGATCTACTTAAAACGTTTCATTTCTGACAAACTGACATCAACTTGCCAAGGAACATTCCAACTTGCATTTTAAAAGCTCAGTGTCTCATTGTAAAGCATGTTGAAATAGAATACCTACCCCCCCCCC